>PVKB01000315.1:747185-846756 GCA_004027205.1 Ctenodactylus gundi
TTTTTTTTTTTTTTTTTTTTTTTTTTTTTTTTTTTTTTTTTTTTTTTTGAACCTGTCTCACTGATTTGCTGAATTTCCCTGTGTGAGGAAGGCCTTGTGTTTTTGTCACTGTTTCCTCACTGGGGTGTAATTCGTGATCCCCACAAGTCAAAGGAGGAGAGACTTATCTTAGCTCGCCACTTCAGAAGCCCTCATTCCATCCGTAGGCAGCTGGCAGTGTTAGAAGGGAATGATGGAGAAAAGGGCCCAGCTGGAGAAGGAGCAGGTGGTGGGAAGGGTCAGGCCGGCGAGGGAGATGTGCCCACCGGGTCACGACCTCAGTGACCCACCCCTTCAAGCAGGCCTCGCTTCCTAGCTGTGCAGGATATTCCCAATAATTGATCCTAGCAACCCTCGTGATCCAGTCTCTGTTCAAATACATGAAGCTTTAGGGAATATTCCACACCTAAACCACAACACCGTGTGATCCTCCTGCCTCAGCTTTCCAGAGTACTGGGATAACAGCTGTGTAAAACACTTCTCAGCCTGCGGTGCAGTTTTTAGTAGTGCCTCCTTTCGCATTCAAAAACTGCTTGGGTAATAGACGCTATGAGTATCTGATGACACCTATCAGTCATGACTCTGGCTGTTCAGCTGCGTACACATTCCTAAAAGCATTTAACTTTTAAATGCTCAAAGCAGTGAAATATCATCAGCGCTACTGATTGTAAATTCATATATAGTTAATTTATAGTAGGCCTAAATTCTCTGCCTTTTTAAATAAAGGAATATAAACTTCCAGATGTACTTAAAGTATGTGCATCCAAAATGGATGATGGGAATGTTACCGCTTCCTCCATGTGGGAAGACTATGGAATTTCATTAAAAAAGTCAACGGTTCTTTTTCATAGAGGCTGGAAATTCTAAATATGAAAACACAAATACTAAGTTCTCTGGAAGACGTTGAAGTCATACAAACCAGTTTCTGTAGACGTGAGTCTCACAGAAGCAATGTCAGGTCGGTGCTGACTACCCCAGTGCTCCAAAGCTTGGGCGGAAACGGGAGTGGAGCTGCAGTGAAAGCAGTGTACCTGAGAGTATAATCCTATTCAGGCCTACACTGGGGCTTTTTTACATTTCCTAAGAAATGGGAAGGATAAATTATAATCCTGGTATCCCCTAAGGAACCTGTTGTGCGTGGGAGCCTCCCAGGGGCTGCCCTAGTCTAGCCTTAGGAACACAAAGGAGTTGATTCAGAGCTCCCGCTCGCCCACTTCTGTGAGGGAGAAGTTATATGGAATACGCCTAATAACTTGGCAAGGAAGAAATATGTCAGTAAGGGTGGATGGGGGGGATAAAAGACAGCTTTGGTTACAAAGTCAATTTGCTAACTGGCTTTAGGATTACTAATATTTCAAGAAGAAAATGGTTTTAAAGAGCAGCTAAGGTGTTATTCTAACCATTGTTTATTGATGAACATAACCTTCTTTCACAATTACCAAAATGTAAAATCCTCTCAACCCAACAATGACAAAAAATGCTCCCACTTCAAAATTAAATAGTTGTTCTAATGGTTGTACAATTTCAAAACAACAACAACAAAAAAATAGATGTAAACTATAAGTCAGTTTTAAAAATCCACGAACTACTGGACATGGTACAGCCTAGATTTGTAATTCCTGCACTCGGGGAGGCTGAGGAAGGAGGAGAGTAAGTTTGGGTCTTAGGTAGGCAACTTAGCAATTTAACAAGGCCCTGTTACACAAAAATATAAAATAAAAAAGGGTTGGAGATGTAGCTCAATGTGAAGGCCTTGGGGCTCGATTGCCATTAACACAGACACATTGGTCTTTAATTTTATTATGGAGACTTTTATAATACATAAAATTAGACAGAATAGCCTTCACTACTCAGCATCTCTAGTCAGCAGTATTTCTTCTTTTCTCTCTCACTGGGTTATCTGAAAATGTAGTTCAGCCATCCATACAATTCTGTGGTACATATCTTTAAATGACTCCTACAACTCTTTTTAAAATATAGTTGTCGCTTAAAATTTTAAATAGCATTGTAACTTGAATAATCAATGAAAATTTGTCCTAACAGCAACTTATAAATACTTTTTTATAATTGTTCAAATCAACTAGGTAGGCTGCACAAATCTTAATTTCAGGAATAAATCATGTGAATAGGATCTTAGTGGCTAGGAATCGTAACCATAAATGAAATTTACTGACCATACTGAAGCTCTTGTAAATATTTTCATAATATGATATCATAAAACAGAAGATATAGTTTAGTGCAAATACCCTGGGGAAATGTTCGTGTTTAGCAGATTTTTCTCATTTAAGGTTTAGAAATCATTGACCATATGTTACCTTTCTTAAATTAAGCTTAGAGAAACTCAATATATTGATGCAATATATTCAGTAGGCGAGAGCTTCATGCTGAGACTCCTAGCCAGAGAGAAACCAAACTTGCATGTGGAATTTGCCTTTGGGGTTGTGCTTGTGAGCAATTGTGAACCCTATCAACATTCACCAATGTGGGCCATTTAGTTGAAGTTTTTTGTGAATATTACTTTATCCCCACAAAGAGTACACCAGAATTTGTCAATGATTTTGAAAAGTTTGTTAATTTGGGGGGAAAAAACCTCCCAGTTTTTCATGTGGGACTTGAACTTGTACTTATTTCATCCTGCTGCAAGGTCATAACTATGGGAGCTTAAAATGAAGCACTGGAAGAACATAGGTAGATTTACAGCAAAGGCCTTGGGTTCAGTAGGGCATCCTAATGCTTAGGATGCTTTAGCTGGATGGTTAGTTCTTTAATTCCAACACAAACTGATTTCAATAATATAACTTACTACTGACTCACGTAATTAGAAACCCAGAAGGAAGATAGGTACCAGGATAGGATAGGAGGAGAGAAATTCTATTTCTTTTCTCCCTCAGGTAACTTTTACCCCAAGCCTGGTATCTAAGACTGAAGACATCTGTCTTCTCATTGCTGCATATGAGGAAAGAGACACTTAGAGACAAATGAACAAGCTAGCTTTGCTTTCCCAGAAATCTCAGGAAACCTTTGGCCATAAGTTTTGTGGCTACCTTTGAGCAGGAACTTGGTATTACCCTGGAGAGTGAAGCGCTTCCCTGGTGTTAAAGTAGGAGTTAGCACCGCTGGAGTATCAATACATGAGTGTGTGGGAAGGTGATAAACGTAGAGTTCTGTGGGGTAGGAAGTGGGTGCTCACTGGTCTAAAATAATGCTGCAACAATTCCAGGCAACTTATAAAAATGTACATTTTCTTATGAGTGTTTTGGTTGGCATCCTTCGCCAGAGATCAACTGTTAACCTTCAGGTTGTTGTCTTTTTGCTTTCTGGTAGTAGGTCTTAGTGTTGGGTGACTTGAGGACCACGGAAGGAGACATGGCCCATTGTGAACAGATATCTAATTATAATATGGTTATGTAACATCTGGACAAGCCCTCCTGTGGGCTGGGAATGTCAGTACTCCAGTACCAGGAAAGCCAAGGCCCACATGCCGTTCGTTTCTTTAGAATCAAAGACTGTGTGAACCTTTTAGATCACAGAACTGATCATTACACTGATGTGTAATGAGTTTCTTTTGCTTCTGGTCAGCTTTTAGCAAAATATGACAGGATGACTTCTGAGCTGTTACGTCGCCTCTTTGTCCTTACTCCTCAGGGAGCTTGGGCAGGGTGCTGGTTCTGGTCCTCAGCATTCTTCTGGTCGCCATGACTGCTCATCTCCTCTGTCCCTCCCAGCCCTCTTGTTGGCATCATGGAGAAATTCGGAAGAAGCTCTTGCCTTTTCCTCCTGACGACAGTTTGGCCACAGTGAAAAGATACTTTCTGGTTCTTGAAGGTTATTATATAAGCATCTCTGTAAGGTTCTTTGAGCTATAGTCTCCTGCTTTCCATACTTAAGCCACCTAAAAAATATGTGTTCAAAATTCTGCACTTTGGACTTTTTTAACAGTTATCTTCTGCTTTACTACCTTTTCAAAATTTAGATCTGTGAATAATTGGACTTCATCAAAATTTTTAAACTGCATTCATCTAGATATCATTGAAAATTGCAAAGGGAAATCACAGATGGAAGAAACCGTGTACAGTATATGTCTGACAGTATCAAGAGTAAGGTCTGTGAGTTGATAGTATTATGCCATCATTCAGTGGTAATTATACTATGGTTATATAATATATTAACATTTGGAGAAGCAGAATGAAGTAAATATGCAAGAACTCTTTGTACTTTTTAAACTTTTTTGCTAGTTTGACATTATTTCAAAATTTAAAGTTAAAAATTCTAGCAAAAGTCTTAAATGCTGAGCCAGAGACACTGGCTGATAAACACAGGAAAAGATGGCCAGGTTTATTAGTAGTCAGAAGTGTGAAACGGAAATTAATACTTCGACAAGGGACCTCTATTCACATAACAGTATAAAGAGTAATATCAGCAAAAGTATGAATTACAAGTCTCATGATTTTCTGGTGGGAGTATCTGATGGCACAACTACATTGACAAGTGGTTCATCAGTGCCCTATGAAGTTCATCCACGCACACACATGCACATGGGCGTGCACGCATGAGCACACACGCACACACACTCCTCTCTAGATCTATGTGGTAGACACCCATAACCAGGCTCCTTTCTGTTATCAAAGAGGGTGGAAACACATATTTATACAAATTATGAGTCAAAGACTTAGAGTATCTTTATTCATAATGTAGATTATCTATGTTATAAATCTATATTTATATAGATTCATAATATGACTAATAGATTTGCTAAGAATACATGTATTCCCTGACTTAAGGTGATTCAGCTAATGAATATTTAACTGTACATGGAGCAAAAAAAAACATGTATTTGCAGAAATTGTACTTTAAACTTTGAATTTAAGTCTTTCAGAGTTTGTATCTTTGGGCTAGTGACAAAGAATGTAGCTCTCCCTCCCTCACAATTCCAGACTGTAGCAGTAACCACAGCTCCCAGGTAGCCTAGTCATCACTAGGGGAAATGACCTGTGATCTTCATCGTACTGTGTTTCTGAAGGTTTTTGGGGGTACAGTATCCAATAAATTTCATGAGATATACATTACTTTCTAAAATAGACGTTGTGCTAGATAATTTTGTCCAATTCAACTGTAGACTCACTTAAGTATCCTGTACATGGATTAGGTAGGCTAGGCTGAGCTACAATGTTCAGTAGGTTAAATGTGTTAATACATTTTCAACTAGTGACATTTTTAATTTTTAATGGTTTTATTGGGAAAAACCTCTTTCTAAGACACTGTAATGAAATACTCCTAATAAAAACTAAGGAATCTATCTAGACGTACAACAACATGAACTAATTTTTTAAAAATCTATATGTAGTGGAGGAAAACAGACATAAAAATGGTTACTGTATGTTCTGCTTGTATGAAATTTAAGTCAAGGCAAAATTCCAACTATGGTGATTGAAATTCAAATATTGGTTGCCCAGTGGATATTCAGGGTGATAGAAATACTCTCATATCTTGACTAATTGTACTGTAAGTTTTATTTTAGTTAAATGAATTGTCTTTCAATATAGTAGAATAAGCTCTTAGTAAGAACTGAAAATATGAATGTTCATGAATGTGAAACTCTCAGTAGCTACTCTGGGACAAACGCTGAAAATTTTTTTAGTATGTTTCTTCTGATGATATGTACCTTAGGATATTTTATATTATGGATTAGAGACATCTAACAGTATCTACTGTTATGTAAGTGAACTTGTGTACAAAGCTAAGACATTTGTCATTTGGACAAGGAGAAAAATGATTCCATTTGTAGTACAGCAGGATGCTGGGTGAGCTCAGTTTAAGTAAGGAGTATAAAAACCCTGAGATGATAATGTGTGTGAACCTGCTGTTAAGTATCTTGCATTCATAACATTTCATCTGGAGGGTAGTTAGTAAAAGTATTTTCCATGTATCTTTATATGACATTTTTCTGGAACTGAGTAAATTTTTTTTCTGCTAAGATAGATACTGAAATTTTCTTTTAAATGAGCTCTATTTCAAAATCAGTCATTTTAATATTCACTAATTATATGTAACTCATTAGGAGATGATGAGAGTGAATATTTTTCTAGATGAATATTTGTGTCAGTTTCAGCAGAGAAAATTAAACTACAGAATTCATAACTGTTATATGTATACTTTTGTAAACAAAATTCTGGAGATTAGGGAATTCATATTTTATATCTGCCTTCTGGGGCATGATTTTATGTTGTTTCATGATGAATTCTATTGATAAACATTAAGTCACATTTCCTGGCATGTAAGTGGGTGAACTCTAAGTACACATGGCACTTCATAGACAGCTGTCTATATCTGATATTCAGCAGAGAGCCATTGGCACATTAAGTCTCACTTTCATTGCTGCTGCCCACCCAGAACCAGGTAGATTTGCTGAGAAAATTTTTGAGAAATTGTTGTCAGCTGGGGTTGGGTGCTAGAGCAATGGGATGGCAGTTACGTGTAGTAGAGGGCTACAGGAAAAAAAGGGGGAAAAGCATGGATGGTTTGAGAGCAACGTTTTCATGGCTTCTCACCTCCCAGTGAGGACTCAAGGTTTCAGTTTTTCACATGACATCCTTATTGAAGTTAACATTTCTTAAAACGCAATTTCTTGCGGTGGGTTTTGCTTTGTCCTCAATTTTGTCTTGCTTCTGCAGAAAGAGAAAATATTTGAATAAAAAAGAAATGAGATGCTGAAATCTCAACTCTATTTTTTTTTCTGAATGTTACTTTCATGAAAGCAGAAAGAGACTCCATTTGTTAGTTTTCTCTGTGTAGTCAGGCCTTAGCACATATTCTATCTTTTACTCCTCCTCACAAGCCTCTAAATCAGACTTGATTACTGTTAGTACTCTCCTTTGAATGAAGACATTCAAGTTGCTACTTTGAGAAGATTCTGTTTTCAAAGAAAGGAAGGCTGGGATTCTGGTCCGTGCGGGACCCCAGAGCCCAGGCTGCTCCCAGTGCGTGCCCCTCCCCGAGGTCAAACTGGAGAAGATCCCAAAAAGTGAAGCGATTTACAATTGCAGGTACCAGGTTCACCACGGAGTGAAGGACGCGCGTCATCGTCCACTGTCTTCACAACGCGCTACAACTTCACCCTCCCTGCTGAGGGTCCTTCTGTGACGTGTTTATGTGGCACACGTTTATTATTTGCCATGAGCTGTGCTGCATGTCAAGGCTGAGGAAGTGAAATAGACAAAATCAAGTGCTTCTAAAGTCGTAAACAGTAAAATGAAGCCTGGTTAATATGTGTGTGGGTTCCATTTTCCCTCATCATAAAATGCCTGACCGTCCAGCTCATTCAGTTTATAGCAAGATAGCCTAAGATTTCAGATTTCCGTATTGCCTGCATGAATTCAGCCTTGTCCCTGTGTGTGTGTGTGTCCCTGCACTGTCCCTCTCTGACTCACATTCTTCCCGCCAACCTGAAGGTCCTTGACTCTCCCTGGTCTTTTCCTCATTTCCATTTACCTCCTTTGATGCGCTCAGCCGGCATAGGCCCGTGCCAGTCTCTCCCATCCTCGCCGCCTTCAGTTCCGCACGTTCGTGTGGCTGTAGAGATCTTCCTCTTCCTCTGCTTGTACTTTGCAGAAGCCTAAAACATAGCAAGGTGAAAATTTAACTCCCTAACCTGCCTGCAGACTTGACAGTTCTCTCTAACTTCCCCATTACTATTAATGACAACCTCATATTTCAGGCACTAAGGTTTATAACCTTAAAGTCACTTGTGATTCATCTCTTGCCTTTGTTCTTTATGTAGAAGCCGTCTCCGAGTCTTATTAACTCTTCATTCAAAATAGCTCCTCTGCCTTCCCCTCCTTTCCCGTTTCTATCCGGGTGTCTGTTCCCTTCCTCTTGAGGTGGCCTGTCCCCGTCTTTAACCACCCCACCACTCAGTGGGCATCTCACCAATGCTTATTTCTCAATGCCTGCTTGTCATAGCTTGGTATAGTCTGACTTTGTATTTAAATTGGCTGCCACCTTAATCGCCTACCAAATACTTATTGGCAGCCTGCCAGACACTGTGGGGAATATGTAGATTTGCACGACGCATTGTCCATGTGCTCCACCTCTGTGTAGCATAATTGGAGAATTGAAATGTGTGCTAGACAACGCAGCAGTCCATGGTGGTGCTTGGTGAGGGTCAGCTGAGTGGTTCCTCGTGGATCTTAAGCTGACTCATGGAGATTAGAGCCGCTCTGGATTCTGATGATAAAAGAATGAGCAGAAATTTCAAATGTCTGTGGCTTGATGGACGGCTCTCTCCCGATGAGGGTCAAGTCAGTGCAGGGCTGTTGGTACGGCCGAGAAGCACGGCTCCAGGCACAACACATTTTCTCTACCGGTTCAATTTCTCTCCCTCTTTTTACTACTCCTAAGTGCTTCTGGGAATTGTAGGTCATGGTATCTGGTCTCTGTCACTCAGTCACCCAGATTCTCCTGGCACCTGTCTCGTCCACACTCCCACACACGTTTATGTGTGCAAGCCCCATCACCTCCAGTCTATTCTGTGAGGTCCCAAGGGGATCAGATATTACCCGCAGTGGCTGAGGAAGCCTGCGGTGTCTCAGGAGCTGGGAGCACATATTACATGATCAACGAACAGCTGCTGCATGGAACTGCAGTAAAGTAAATGGTGCGTGTCTACCTGCTCTGCTCCTTGTAAACACCTCTAGTGAGGGGCTATGAAGTGATCTGAATTAAGTAGGAATCCCAATCACACAGACTGTATAACTGCATTTTCAATTGCTCTTATGTTTTGCTAATTTCCTAAACGCTACCATTTGTAATGGAAAAGTGTGCTGAGATTTTTCCAATCATCAGTAGTTAACAAATCCACGTATGCGTCGCTAGGTGCATTGCTTCTCCATAAGCTAGCGTCCTCTGGAAAATCTCAGGAATCGCTGCTCTTGCAGGACAGCAGAGTTGCTGCTGGAGAAATAGGCTCTTCCGTCTCCTTTTTAATAGCGCTTGGTGACAGAGGTGAGTTTCCTTCAGGCAGATACTATCAGCCAAGAGAGGCCTTGAGCTCATTTATTCAATCAGTGATCTTTAGAGTACATCTCATGTGTTCTCCTTTGGAATAAGGAATCTACTTACTGCGAATTTTAATTTGTCAGACAGTCTCACTTTCCACTATCACAAATAATAGAAAATTTGTCATTTTATATGGTTTTGTGACTTTTTTATGTTCTAATTCCAGTAAGATTTCATTTCATTTCTAGGGGATATAATGTTGCTGTTTCTATATATTAAGCAACAAAAATTCTCCTCGGGAGCAATGACTTTTTTTCTTCCACATCAGGGAAAGAGAGAATCCTAGCTCATTGTCTACTACGGGCCGCATGTAGCTCTATGCAGATTATATTAACTCGCTTAATACACACATTCGTATACACACAGACCTGTAAGTCAGATTGGTGAAATTAATCTATAGTAGAGAATCAAAATGGTAGCTCTTTTTCTAAAACTGACTCTGCAGTATACTATATTTTGCCCTTGAATCAAATCTTGCTATTAGAGATTTTATTCTAGTCTTGCATTAAATAGGGAAAAAAACCAAACCAAACCAAACAAACAAACAAAAAAACGCCAGTCCCAGTGGTGCAGACCTGTAATCCCAGCACTCAGGGAGGGAGGCTGAAGCAGGAGAATTGCAAGTTAGAGCCCAGTCTGGGCAATTCAGTGACTCAGGGAGACCCTCTCTCAAATAATGAAAAGAGGTTGTGAATGAACCAGAAGCTCAGTGAAGAGTCTGTGTTGTTCAGCCCCCAAGACTGGAAGAATAAAAGAATCAACTTGTTTTGAAGAAACTTGTCCAGCATGCTCTGCCATCTCTTGTACTTGTTCTCATCCATTTCCTTTTTCATTTGTAATTCTGGAAGCCCTATCAGCTGGTAGATGGTGCACCCGAGTCTGAGGATCAAGTGTGGAGAGGGGACTGAGGAGGAGTTATCCCAAGTTGCAGTTGTACCATGTGTGACTTCCTAGTGCTGGGACTCTGAAAATCTTGCCTGAGACTCAGCAGGAAGTCAGAAGTAATCAGAAGAATTTCTTGGCCAGCCCACACGTAGATAATAAAGGCTTAAGGCTTTTAAAATACGTTTTTATGAGTGCCTGTTTGTTTCACCAGGGATAGGGTTTCCATGTGGTGTTTTTGTCAATCTTAGTTTCTTCTCAGACCCTTCAGTCTCCATCCTCTGGCACCTGTGTCCCAGCAGGTAGAAGAGCAGCTCAGGGACATGTGGGACCATCACCCTGGAGGCCTAGACTCCTGTGCTGCCCCAGGGTTTGCAGGTCCCTGTGCATCCCCTCAGAGTTGGGTCTCACCTCCAAACGCTCTCCATAGCGCTTTCTCAGGGTGTCAACCCACCAGGAATGTTTGCCGACTTGGAAGGAAAGGGACAGAGGTTAAAGACCAGGGACTGGTCACAGTCGACCCCAGGAGTACTGGGTCATGGACACTGTGCCCAGTGCACAGGGAGCCCCCGCAGGGGCAGATGCCCCTTCTCCCGCCAGCTGCTGCCCAGGGGAACTTGCTACCTCTCCAGGGTGGTTTCACTTCATTGCCTTTTGTGGTTTTGTTTCTTTGTTTGTTTGTTTGAGACAGGGTCTTGCTTTGTTCTGGTCCTGGTCTCATTATGTAGCCCAGGCTGCCCTGGAGGTCACAGCAATCCTCCTGCCTCAGCCTCTGGAGTGCTGGGATTACAGGTGTGCGCCACCACACCCAGCTGAGGAAGATTTGCTATGCTTAGAGGTGTAGGTTGCTTGCCCCTGGCTACTAGAAATGTTTCCTGGGAGCTCTGCGATCCCAAATTGGGCCAACATTCACTTCGCATATGGTCTTTCTACCTCAGTGGTTCCCAGTCTTTGGCTGCAGGATTCCTTCATGCTCTTAAAAATGATTGAAGATCCCATTGAAGTTTTATTCCATGGAAAGGGCTGTTTGTAGTTTCACAGTACAAATTTAAGCACCTTTAAAAATATATTCATTAATTATTTTAATAATAATACTAGAAATTGATGGTGCTAATGTAAATTACACATTTTATAACTATAAAAATAATACTTTACTTTAAAAACAATGAAAATCAATTTCATGTTAAAATAAATTATATATTTTTGTGGAAAGCAGCTATATTTTCTGAGAAAAATCAGATGATGGCATTGTTCTATATTTTTGCAAATCTCCTTAATGTCTGATTTAATGAAGACAGCTGTATTCTCATGTTGTTTTGGCTGAGGTATGTGAAGAAAATTAGCCTCACTCAGATATACACTTGAAGAAAAATATTTTAACAGCCTTTTTGTATAATTATGAATACCTCTTATCGTACCTGGAAAGCTCCATTGTGTATGAAGTCTGAGAGGAAAGAGAAAAGTAATAGCCTAGTATAATTATGAAAATACTTTTGACTTCTTAAACTTCCTAAAATCCTTGAAACCCTGGATCACACTTTCAGAATTCCACTGTAGCTCATCAAACAAGAAATTATGTAAATTTTTAGAGCTCATGCAAAGTTAAAAACACTAATTCAATCTTTATACCCAGAATACATTAAGAATCTCTAGAACTCCATCAGACAACACCCTATGATGACAAAACCCTTTTAAAAGTGGACGAAAGATTTGAATAGGTGTACACTACAGAAGGTTCATGAGTGGCTAGCAGCCTTACGAAGATATATTCTACACTGGAAGCAAATGCAAATTAGACCATAGTGAGATACAACTATGTATCTACTAAGACAGACAAATAACTTTCAAAAACCAACCAATACTGAATGCTGCTAAGGATGTGGAAAAACATTTCACATATTACTATCACAAATATAAAATGATGTAACAAACTTGCACTGTAGTTTTTAATCTCTTAAAAAAATTAAAAATTCAATATCAAGTTGCTTTAAGACCCAGCAGATCGACTGTGCATAGCCAACAAAAATGCAGACTTTCGCCCACACAACACATTTTATGCCAGTGTTGATATGAGCATAATTCAATCTGAGAAAAACTGAGAAGCAATCCAGTGTCAACAACATATAATTTATAGGAAAAAGCCTAGCATGTCCATGCTATGGAATATTATTCACCAATGAAAAAGAACCAAGTGCTAGCATCTGCTGGGAGTGGGTAAACTTCAAAAGCATTGTGCTAAGTGCAAAACATCAAAAGCTAAATACTATGTGTTATATAATTCTGTCTATATCACAGTAAGATATATTTAAATTGGCCTCAGAAAGGCTAATCTAAAGTGACTAAAAGCAGCTTAGTCACTGACTAGAGGTGGGAACAGAAATTGACCACTTGTATTAGTTTGGGTTCTTTCAAAGGTAGAATTTACAGATTTTGTAACAAAAGGATCTATTAGGAAGACTTACAAATCTGAGGATAGAGATGGTCCAAAATGGCTTCTCAGCCATGAAGTAGATCTCCCGTCCAGGACTGTAGGACAGCCGGTGAGGTGAAAGTCTGCTGCAGATCTTGGGCAAAGACCAAACAAAGCCTTAAGATTGGTGAACTGAAGATCAGCAACAGGCAGACGGGCACAAGTCGAGACCAGAGTGAATCTGTGATGAAGATCTGTGGCATGTAGCAAGTCAGTGTCCATAGACAATCACAAAGGCGAGAGCTTTCCCAGAGGAAGAAGCTATAACAGTCTCCCTCTTCCTTCCTTTTATACCCTTGGGGTTCCAGTTGGCCCTCCCACATCTGGGTGGGTGCTCTTCTCTCATTGACCATCCCACAAATCAGTCACTCCAGTCCTGGTAGGTTCTTGATTTCCAATCTGGGCATGGTTCACAAACCCTAATCCAGGTGTGGTTCCTGATTCCCTCAAGTTGACATTATCCCTTCAACAGTCCCACCACTCATGGGCATAAGGGATCTCTTTGAGGTAATGGAAATATTCAAAAACTGAATTGTGGTTATGGTTGCACAGTTCTGTGGATTGACTGATAACCACGAGGTTGTACTGTTAAATAAGTGGGGAAAACACAACGTGTGTTTTTAAAGCATGGGTTTGTAAAATAAAACAGAAGAACTAACCAAATGTAAACAAAACAATAAAACCACAGGCGAATATGGAGTTCTAGTTACTGATGAAAGAATTGTGGTCATGTCCCACAGCTTTCAGATCCCTTGGGACAGAACCGCTGTCTGTGATACTGTAGAGTCATGCATCATTCATAGGATGAAGTTTCTGACCAATAACACATCGGTGTTTCCTTAAGGATGTTCTTTGAACCAGTCTCAAAGTGTTCATTTCATTTGCCACTGTTTTTAGTTTGGTTGGGGTTTTTTGCATTTTTTCATTATGACAATGATGCATTCTCATACTAAAATTTTCTTATTTCTACTTTTTCTCACTAATGGGGATTATTATTTATATTTTATCTTGGTACTTAAACTCACAACAAATTCACAACCTTACACGATCCAGACACTGAGCTCTCCGTGTCTGAAGAAATTAGCCTCCTGGTATTGGTCACGTTTTCTTTCATACCACTCTGTTGGTGTTGCATGGTTTCTTTTAGAAAATTAAAACAAGTCACCATAACAATTTATCTCCTTGAATAAACCTTTCAGCAAATAAAGACACAAGACTGTAGTAGGTTTTACTGGACTTAGGAGTGTTTCGTTGTGTGTTCAAATGTACCAATGTTAAAAGCTCTTGCTTGAGGCCCCGTATTTTCATTCTAAGGGCTGCAGTCCTTTGCACAGAGGTTCTTTCTGTTGTTTAGATATATTTCTTCCCCGTGTCGTACTTTCCTGTTCATGGCTCTAGGCTTCTTGAGAACTTGACTTGGGGCAAGGACTCAGGTCATCCAAGAGGTGGAAAGCGTTAGAATCCTTCAGGTCACAGGGCTCTGTATTCTCATTTGGTGTCAGAAATATGTTCGTGGACAGAAAGAGAAAGGATCAAGTGCAGTCAGCAGCGATAGCAGCACACCCACCAGCTTGAGGGATCCAGAAAGAAGATGAAGTGGGCAGAGAGTCCGGCGGTGGGTGAAAGCACAGAGGGCAAATAGAGACAAGCCATCTGAGTGAGTTGGAAACATTTCTTGCACAAATGACTTCTTACTTGGGGAAATTGAAGAAGGTTAAAAATCTCTAAGGTAAATAGTACCAGTGGGCATGTGTAGGGCATGAAAGGTCTTTCCTTTTAGGATCTTCCTGTATTTGTGCTCTGAGACAGAAGCAAATTCCCTGGGCACGTTTCCTCCCTGTGGGGTTTCCACTGGGTTAGTTCTAGTAAGGGAAATCAGAAGACCTTCATATAGTGAGTTCTCTTGACACCAAAGACTTAACCCTTCTCCTAAGATAGAATGGGGTATTGTAACCACTGGGAACCTGTGGCAGGTATACAGATAAGTGTTGTGCCACAAATTAGGTTGATTTATCTAGGTTTGGTTTGATTGTGTTACTTAAAGCTTTTATGTGATTTTTTTTAACATTTCTCTAGCTGTCTTTTCACTTTCTGTTTTGGACAGAGTGTAAGCATCCAGTTTTTGTTCCACATTGCCACATTCACTGGCGATGGTTTCTAGCAAACCTGGCTCTGATAACAAGACTCAGGTCACCATCTGAGACTTAAACTCTGGCAGATTCAATCTGTAAGTTGATACCTTTAAAGAACTTGCCTAGGAGTGTGTGCATGAACTGAGTAATTAGTCAAAACAGCAAAGTGATCTCCCTTCAAGATAAAACTGAATTTTATCAAATGCTTCATATCAGTCTATTGGCATAGTCATGTGGCTGTATCCTTCATTTTCTTGATACACAGTGCATTTCATTGATTGATTTGTATATGTTGAACTATCCTTGCATCCCTGGGATAAACTGTATTTTATGACGGTGTATAAACTTTTAGATGTATTGTTGAATTTAAGATGTTAACATTTTCTTGAGACTTTTTGCAGCTGTGTTCATCAGGAATATCAGGGGTGTGTGTGTGTGTGTGTGTGTGTGTTTGTGTGTGTGTGTTTCTTTGTCTGACTTTGGTATCAAGGTAATGATGGCTTTCCTAAATGAATTCAGAAGCACACTCTTCCTTTCTCTACTTTAGAATAGTTTGAGAAGAACTGGGAATAGTTCTGCTTTAAAAGATTAGTAAAAATTCAATGAAGTGATCTGATCCTTCCTTTTCTTTGTCAAGAGAGTTTGCATCATTGATTCATTCTCAGTACCTCTTAATGTTCTGTTCAGGGTTTCTGTATGATCTTGGTTCAGTTGTTATGGTTTTCATTTATTCATCCTAGTCCTTCCAATTTGTTGTCAGTAGCAATTTTTTTATTGGTTCTTTATCATATATTCATCAGTAAGTTATCTGTAGTGCCATGTCTGGCAATACCTGGCCCCACAAAGCAATGGTCTAGGCACACTATATGAGTCAGTTGAATTCTAGAAACAGGAACCATTTTTTTAATGTAGAGATACCTGGGTTTCATGTCCACAAGTTTTGATTTAATAATCTAAGGAGATCTGAGAATTTTTAAATCTCGGTCATGGCTGTGATCCTGTCAGTGTTGAGAGCTACTCTGCCTGGGGTGGTCCTTGGACTGCAGCAGGGGCCCCAGAGAAAGTCTTTGTGGATTCAAACCCTGTTCTTCACTTACTACCTGCATTGACTTAGGCTAGTCACTGGCTGCTCCAGCCTTTGTGAGCTCACAGGTAATGTGGAGAACAGAGGCATTTCACCGAGTTTTGTCATGGTTAAATGAAATGGTCTAATGTGGAGTGCTTAGTGCAGGCTTAATTAATGGTGATTGGCCAAGAAAGGGCATGTCCTCTTCTTTGGCCTTGTCTGCAGACCAGGGGCCAGATCTCTCCCTGCGATGATTTTTATATGGTCTGGGAACTGAATGTCTTAGGACAAAATACCAAAAGAAAAATAATATTTTATGATACATTAAGACCATACAAAATTTACACTTCAGTGTCCATAAGGATTTATTGGAGTAGAGCCATGCTCATTTCTGGACATATCATCTGGGTTTGCCTTCACATCATAGTGATACAGTTGGGTAGTTGTAATAGAAACTCCATGTCCTGCAAAGTTGAAAATATTTAGAGTCTGACCTCTTTATAGAAACTTCTCAGCTCTGGCTGCAGATCCTGGCAGGTTAAGCCAGCTTCCCTCAAGCGTACCTAGGAACAAGGAAGCCCGATTCTACCACGTCGTTCTTATGTTTTGATATCCGGTGTTATTTTCCAGTGTCTGCTGAAGGATGCACACATTCGATAGCTGTTTTGATCCTGATGTTATGGACGCTAATCTTCAGTCAGGTGCACTGCTGCCAGGATGCCAGTTCATTTATCTGCTGTTCTATGCTGTGTGTGACCACCACGTGCTTCCTCATAAGGAAGGCCGGGTAGCTTCTCTGGCTTGCCCAACGTAGTCACCCCCAGCATGCAGCAGTTCCTGGATAAATGCCTCGGGCCATTGGCAGCTTAGTGAACTGGAAGAGTTTACCAGAGCACTGAGAGTTGATTTGAATGTTTTCCCTTCCGTTCTGTGAAACACCAGAGGCAGACAGCAGTGCATCTCAAGGACAGAGGGGTAACGCGGTCAGGGGCAGGCCTATGAGAGTCTCGTGTCCGCTTCCCGTGCCCTGGAAAGGACGTAGGCCATTCGCGTGCCAGCTTCCAGGATTTAAGTTTCTTAGACATAAAAATAAGACTCTGAACACAGAAGGGAACAGAAGGCCCGATTCCTTCCCCGGACTGCCGCGGTGGTGACAGTGACGGGCCTCTCACCCGGGCCTCCATCAAGTCCTCATGGCAGCCCCAGCCCCTGACCTGGCTGCTTATTTTTCTCAGCCTCTTTTTCTCATTTACCCAGATTAAAACTCGGCGTGCTAAGGTGCTTGGTTTAGCCTGCACCGTTTTAATTTTAATTTATAAATTCATTTCCAGTACTTTGGGAAATCCTGAGATTCTGTGTAAATCTAGATGTTCAGCTCCCCTGAAGCAGGGGAGGCCCTGGCAGCACCGGCCTGATTCCAGCACGCCCAGGACTGGCAGCGGCGCTGGCCCTGAGCCAGGGCCGCCCGACCCCACTGCCTCCCTCCTGTGTCGCCTGGCCCCACCTCTCTATGGCTCCTGGGCCCCGCCTCCCACGGTGCTTTTCAGTTGTTTCTCTGAAAGGTTAAGTGGTGAAATGCAAACATTGTAGCCTGGGCTGTGATTTTAAAATCTATTGATTTTCTTTTTGTTTTGCTTTTACAGTTGGAAAAACAGCCTAGGGGTGGAGATAGCTCAGTGATAGAGCACTTGCCTAGTGTGTGTGAGGCTCGGGTTCGATCCCGGCACTGCAGAAAGACCGAGACAGCCCCAACAAGGAAAGTGGGTACAAGACTTCTTGTTTTCTTTACAGTAATTTGGAAAGGGAGACTATATGTTTTAGAATTCTACACATGAAGAAACTGATTCATACAAAAGTAATTAGGCAGGTTTAGTGGCACAGACGTGTAATTCCAGCATTCTGGGGAAGCTGAGGCAGGAGGATCCCAAGTTCCAGGCAAGCCTTGGAAACCCAGCAGCTGGTAAGACCTTGTCTCAAAACAAAATTTTGAAAATGACCTGAGGGTATAATTCAGAGGAAAGTCCCTGAGTTCAATCCCCAGTACTGCAATCATAAATAAATAAATAAATGCATACATACAAATACCTTACATGAATTTGGTTTTGAACCTAGGTCTTCTGACTCCTTATTTCAAGCCTGCTGGCCCTATTACCTCTGGGATCAGTCTGTGCCCTATATTTGAATTAACTATTTCATCCCATCTCTAAAATTATAAAAATTTCTAAAATTCGGTAAGAAAAAAACCTTTCAGTCCAGTCATTCAACGTAGTACAAAGCATTTTAACTTTCAGGAGAAAGCTTTGCCGTGTCCCTGCACCTCCTGAGCACTCCCGACCCGGCGGACTGTGTGAGGTAGAGAGTATTCCACCTGCCCGCAGGGACTGCAGTCACGTGACCGACTCATTATCCACCTTGACTAGATGAAACAGGATCTGATTACAAAGATCTCACATGCAAGAGCTGTAAGAACATGGCACACCCTGTTGAAGAAAGAGTTAATCAAAATTCAATTTAAATAATTTACGGTGTTTGTGGACAGGATGACTGTCTTAAATGTAGTGTCTTCTTAAACGCTCTGATTGTGTTGACGTAAGGCTGAGTGGAAGTCCATCTCCTTCGGCCCTGCCACACAGCGATGTCAGCTCCCGTTTTATATGAGATGCCCATATTCACTTCGGGAGACTGTAAATGTGAAAGTGGGACGCTGGTTCCTGACGAAGTTGCCCTCTAACTGCAAGTGTCCATAAGTATTCCCTCCTCACTGGGGTTTAGTTTGACACTTTTTAGGCTTCGGCAGCATGTCTAGTGACTTCTACTTTTCCTGGAGTTGGACAGTTACTCAGACTTTTAAAAATACTTTTGTGACCTTGATTTCAAAATGAATTTCATGACTTTGTTGAATCTTGCCAGGCACCTTTGTGGACACTTTTTCCCGAGATCTATGTGGAAGGCTTGGGGCATTGTGCAGTGACAACCATGATGTCACCTAGGGAGGGATGGTTCTGTGAACAGGAAACCATGGCCAACTTTCTTCTAACTTCTCAACTCAGAAAATTGCTATCTCCTTTAAGGTCCAGAGGAAAGATGGCTTGTCGTAAAACCTCTCTGATCTCCGTTCTCCCTACTCTCCTTCCTTCTTCCTCTGTGACCTCTTCACACTTTTTATTTGTTGAAATTCACTGTGTACCTCATCACAGGCAGTTATGGAGAGTTCTGTGAATTCCTCCTAGGCATCTTTCCTTATATACCTTTGTATGCTCAATAAACATGATGCGTGTCCGTCATGCTGAAGGTGCTTACAAAGGGACAAAGGCTAAAGCCGTGCAATTAGAAGATACTTTCGTACAACTAGCCCTGATGGCACAGGCCTGGAATCCTGGAACTCTGGGAGCAGAGACAGGAGGATCACCAGTTCAAGCCCAGTCTGAGCAACTTAACAACCGAGTGAGACTACATCTCAAAATCACAACTAAGGAAAGGGTTGCTGCGGGTGTAGCTTGGTGTGAAGGCCCTGTGTCTGATCCCTGGCACTCCCCTATGCACCCTTTTGTTCTTATCATAAATGTATCATGATATAAAATTAAACTCTATTAAATAAGAACTTATTTTTTCCTTTTACTACATACCACTAATAATAAAATATAATCTTTATTGAATCTCCTTTTACTCAGATAAGCCTCTCTATGACACTTAGCTGTGTCCTGCCCTCCACACCCATCCCTGTGATACTGTGATCCCAAGGCTGACAGTCTCTGGAGTTAAGGTTATGAATAATATGCTAATACTCTGCCATACTAGTCATTAAGAAATTCTGAAGAAAACTTAGGGTCACAGCATGGAGATGGGTTCTCAATTGGGAAGAGACAAGGGACTCTGCCACTGACTGGCTGTGGCTACCCAAGAGGACCGCACTTCAGGGGCCAGCTCTACCATGAATTTTTCAAGTAAGATTATAATGCCTAAGCCATGAACAAGCCCCCAGGGGCCCCTGTAGGTATATAAGACATGATTTCTGCCTTAAAGATGTTTTGTTAAACATTAAGAAAAAATGACAAACACCTGTTTAGCTGAAGGGCCCAGTGGCTGCAAAGATGTGAGATAGAAGACCACCAGTCCAAAACTGCTGGACAGTCGGTGTGAGCCAGTGCCCCAGATCAGGGCTCAAAGGCGACTCCGAAGACCTGAATGGATCTGTGACAGAGATTAGCGATGCCGAGACAGGACCAAGTCAATGTTTGCAGATGGTAGCAGTGATGGCAAAGGCTGGAGCTCTCCCAGGAGGAAAAGCTGTAATAATCTTTCTTCCTTCTTACTCAGTTCAAGCTGTGAGTCTATTGGTTGTGCCTTCCCCTTACACAGGGCAGCATATTATTCCCTCATTTGCTCACCTACACATCAATCACAGGTACTACAAACTCTGTCCTGAGCATTTCCTACCTAGTCCATCAAGTTGATACAGTCCCCCCAGTGGTTCCAACACTGACCTCCACAAAGGGGAGAAAGCCATAATTGCTAGTAGAAACTTGCAAAGGAAGTAGCAGTCTAAAATGGGAATAACTTTAATAGCCTGTGATACTGTGCCAAGGTATAATTAAGATAGCCTAGTGCCCAACTTGAAGTAACATTCAGCCAATATTAGCGGAGGGCCTGAGGTTTCAAGAGAGTGTGAGATGTTTCAGAGGGAGGGGTACCTCTGTGCAACGGCAGGGAGGGCTCTAGGGAAAGATGAATCTGGGCCTTACGTAGGGAGCAGGTAACATTTCTGACATCCATCCATCTCCAGAGGGAGGAAAGAGTGAATGGGCTGATCATCAGGTAGTGACCAAAGCCCCCTGTTATGTAAGCAGGTATCCAGACTCCAGGAACTGACGGTTGTTGTTATGGATGATGAACCTGAGTCCATCAGAAAACGATCAGCTCTGTCCCACTGCACACACATTGCTGGTATCTGATGAGTGCCATCCACCTTGTTTTGACAGATGGAAAGCAGAGCTGGGAAAAACTCGGCTATTTTTGGCCCACAAGCTGTATTTTGTTTAGCTCCATCCTGCTTCCTAAGGCACATTATTTCACGTAACATGATCTGAGGTGTTAACCAGAGTACTTCTTTAGTATTCTTCCAGGGAAGGCACTGCTTACCAAGTATAATGATCTCTTCTGATAGTTCTTTGACTTGAAAATATTACTTCCATACCTTCTCCTGCCTAATAGGAAATAGTTCTATAACTGCAACCTAAAAATCAATATGTACAATTAGCCACCTTAAAATCTTCTAGGACTGCAGTAAGCAAAGGAAAGGGGGAGTGGATCTTCCACTTATTCGTTTTATCATCTTGGAATATATAATGAAAAATTCGAGATCTTTTTTCGGATTCTAGTATGATTGCTGTGTAGCTTGCAGTGCCTTTGGAGCTATTTAAATTGTGTGTATGAATAGATATCTGTACACATATATCCACAATCTTGTTTCCCTGTTTTTATCTTCTGGAGTACTTTCCTTGGAACTATTTTCCATAAAATTATTGTCTTTTATCTTTGATTGTCTTTCTCATCAAAGCCCAGCAGTGACTGTTGCTGAATTCTGTTAACTAAATTATAATTCTAAGATTCTTCTGTGGGATTAGGACATGGATTACAGGACCCTCTCTCCTATTTTTAGCAAATTCGCTCTTAGTTGGGTTCTCCAGATGCAGGCTGTATTTATATAGATCACATGGCAAAAACATGCGTCCAGCTCTGTCTGTTCACTCTAGTGTATTTTCCTTAATGGTTCGTTATTTTCAGGGCCACAGAAAGAAAGCAATAGGGACAGTCAAGATCTAATGTCATCTCTGCCTATTACAGATGCAGGGAGGGACTTGGGCTTTCATTTGAGCAGGAAGACTCACTGAGTGATATAGATCATAAAGAAATTTGTATAGGAAAATGTCTAGCCAAGTAGGTGCCACAGGCCTCGCTTTATCCCAGCAATCTGAGAAGCTGAGGCAGGAAGATGACAAATTTGAACCCAGCCTGGGCACATTAGTGACTGAAAGAGATCTTGCTTCAAAATCAGAAATAAAAATGGGCTGGGGATGTAATTCACTTTGAAGGCCGTGGAGTCAATCTTCTGTAACACACACACACAGCTTATTAGACTAACAAAAAGTTGTTTGAGTACTTATAGAGAAAGCTTTAAAAACACAGTAGGATTACTTTGTTCTTGTTGTGTCTCAGAATCTGTCCATTCTTAGGGCATGGTACTGTACAGAGAGGAATCTAAGAGCAAATAGGAGTAAGATCTAGAGTGGGACGAGCCCAGCAGCCTCCCTCTGCAGTCTAGGTGAGCAGTTGGCATGACCCCCGGAGCTCATGTAGCAGCAGATGGGCAGGGCTTAAGAGTGAAAATCCAGATGGACAGCGGCATGCTGGAGTGTTACCCACGCTTTGAGGAGCTTAAATAGTTCTTGTAAAATATCAGGGTAATGGTGGGCTGGCGGTTACTAAGGGCAAGCCAGGAATCTAAGACAGCCTCCTAGGAAGGAAGCTCAGGATGAAGGGCAAAGGCCCAGCTCTGGACCTCACGCCATAACTTTCTTCCTGAGTTAGCAGTTTCATTTGAAGACAATATTAAAACAGAACTTATAGAATGGTAACAACAAACCAGGTCTATCCATGACCAGTCTCCATCAGCAAAAAGAGCTGTTGTCTCAACTCTTAACCCGTCAGGCCCTCCAACAAGAAAAGGAGAGTGCAAAATGCAAGGACCTTCCTGAAGCCTAATCTGGGACCCGGTAAACAGGGCTTGGACTTGGGCAGCTGTCACACAGCCGGAGAGCTTGGCTCTATAACAGACAGGTGACAGGCTGGTGAAATGCAGGGAGCAGCTCACACCCACCTTGTCAGGCCAGCACCGTGAACTGGGAGTGGAGGCGGGTAGCCCTGAACTGTTTTCGCAAGTTCTAGCCCTAAGCCAGTTCACCCGAAGGCCTGTGACTGAATGGGACCTGGAGATGGGTGGGTGAGCTCGGGAGAGCAGAGAGGTGTTCAGGTCATTAAAGGCCAGAGGCGACCATCCCAGGCCTGGGTAGTTTCTCCCAACTAGCTGAACGTCAGCTGGCAGTGTCCACTTACAGAGAGCACTGAAATGACCGAGTCTCTTACAAACAATTGCAATGATAGGCAACCAACTGTAAATCTGTATGTTTTCTTAATGCAAATAGAATAATTTTTGCAGATTATTCATGACAAACCCTGGCTTTTTGAGAAAGAAAATATAATATAGCTAGAGTTGCACTTACTATCTTTTTCTGCTTTTTAAAAATATATATAAGAGAAATGATCACAGGAATTTAAAGGAAGGAAATACTTCTTTGGGAGTGACAGCAGTGAGCAAACTGGAAAGGCTTGGATATGAATCAGATCTCCTCACAAGGACTGGCAGTAACTAGGGCATGGTTAGAGGTGCCTGGAGGAAACAGCCCAGTGGGCAGAGCGCAGGGACCTCCAGTGGCTTGGGCAGGGTGTGACCAGAGTCTCTGGGCACCGAGGGAAACCACATGTAGGTGTCTCCGTAGGTGGGTTCTTGAGAAAGCCCTGGAACTTGTCTCAGGCGCTTTCTTATCGCTGGGACACAGTACCCTGCCCACAGCTCAAGGAGGCAAGGTGCTTTTACCTCACAGTTTTGGAGGTCTCGGTTCATTTGTGAGCACCTGGCAATGGGGGAAGAGCATAGGTGGAGGCTGGAGAGTTGGGAAGGAGGAGAGACGGGGGAGATGGCGCTAGTGAGGGAGAGACCCCTTCCCAGGTCTTGCTGCATCGATCCATTCCTTCTAACAAGGTACCACCTCTTAACAGCACATGAAATTGTCACTGGATTAATCCACTTAATCCCATCATCTTCCAAATACATGAGGCTTTTGGGGGACATTGCAGATCCAGACCATAACAGGGCTGGAATTTAGAAAGAGTGATAAGTGTGAAAATTGTTTTTGTGTAAGAGTTTGGGGTAATATGTAGGAAACAGAATGTAAGACAATAAGGCAAAAGTCTGATTAATTGAAATTGGAGGTCAAAGCGTAAATAAAAGTAGAAAGGCGACTTAATAGAGACCTCCCACGTTTGTAGTGGAAGAACTAGATCCTGGAGCCCGCAGCTGGGATTGGCCTAGATAGCCATCAGGGAAAGGTACTACCAGTACTGTGCCTATTTAGAGATGAAGATAGACAGGTGAGGGTGGTTAACCCCAATTCTGGCAGGCGTGAGAGGTAGAACCAAGTAGGGGCAAGCAAGGCTGCCTGCTCCAGGACAGGAGTAGGCTGCTTCCTGATCTCAAGGGTTGTGACCTTAGGGAAGGGCAACCAGTTTGTTGAGCACCTGTTGTAGTCCAGATGTGGAGCTAGGCATTTTGAAACTACAGTTGCATTTAATCTTTATAGGTCCTGTGTAAGATAAGTTCTGTAACTCTGACTTTATAAATGAAAATAAAATACAAGGTTAAATGGTTTGCTCAGTGTAACATAGCCAGTAGCGAGAATCTAGATGTCACCTCTGTGTCTGACCCCAGAACCCAGGATACATTGGGAATCTTGCTTGTCCTTAACCTTGGCTGTAAATAAGCACTAAGCTATTTTCTAGATGGGAACTTTTTATTTTAAGCAATTCAGTAAAAATGATCAAATGTGCAAGGTGAAAATGTGTGTGGCCAAAACCTTCATGACAAGTAAGAGCCAGTGATTTCCATGCATGTTACAGTCTCCATATTGCTTCTGCAAGTCCTGTGACTGACTGTCGTGAACACCAGCTTTTGTCAGACCCAGGTTCAAATCCCACCATCGCCACTGCCAGGGGAGGCACCAAAGACAGCAGTTGATTTCTTTGTTCAAAACAGAAGAGTATTATCACATCTCGGTGAGGCTATTATAAATATGTAGTACGATAACAATGTGCCTGTCCCAGCATAATACCCCGCAGCACCATTTTTGTTCAACATGTCTGACTCCTCTTCCCGGGGCTCTCGTGCCATTTTGTATTTCCATGCCTGCCCCATGCATATGTGATCTGATCCTACCCTGCTCTTAATTCATGGCAGATGGCCTGTCTTGGGGCACAGAACAGAGACCTGTGGCTCAATTTCATTCAGTTTTTCTCCTTTCCACCTTCTCTGCCAGAGTCTGGATCTGGATTATCTCCCAACAGGCCTCAGTTTGAATGCTTAGTTCCCGGTTCCTGGCACCACTGTGAGGTACTGGAACCTTCAGCATGGAAAGCTTAACGGGAGGAAGTTAGGTCCTCAGGGGTGTGCGCTGGAGGGGAAAAGGGGACCCTTACCCCTTCATGCGTGTGCGCGTGTGTGCCTGTGTCTGTCTCTCTCCCTCGTCACCGCTCAACGAGGCTATCATAAATATTTAGTATAATAAGAATGTAACTTTCTCAGTAGACTATCTTGGGACACAGTTTCTGTGACTCCACTTCGGCCTCATGCTTTATGTTTATTTATATGGCTGCTCCACCCACCTGCCTTTCTCTCTCTCTCTCTCTCTCTCTCTCTGTTTCCCTCTTCCTCTCCTTTTTCTCTCCCTCTCTCTCTGCCCATTTAGTTGCTGGCCACCTTGAGGTGAGCAGCTTCTCTGCCATATGCTTTTGCCATGATGTACTGTGCTGCCTTAGGCCCAAAGTTATAGGGTCAAGTGACCAATGATTGAAAGAGCCTTGAAACCATGAGCCAAAATAAACTTTTTCTCCTTTTAAATTGTTTATCTCAGGTATTTTGTTACAGTAATGTAAATCTGACCAGCACTGTATCAATGTCAAGTAGTAAATTAATCTTCTTCGAAGTTCTAAAATGCATATTTAGTTTTGTACTACTTTTTTGAAGGTATAGAAAGGGTCTTTATTTAGAAACAAAGGACATAGGGGTGAATGCACCTGATATCCAGAAGAAATCCCAAGTGGAGTTGCCTCCTACTACTTTTCCCTCGTAAGCACGGATTGGCTCAAACTTACTGAAACTGTGAGTCATTTCTATTGGAAACAAATGGCTGGCAGAAGGACTGGCAAGTTTGGATGTCAAAACAGAGGATACCGGTTGTGCTTTGTCATTCCAAGGAGAAGGCAATGGCGGAGACTGACCTTACCTCCAGCATCCACTTCACCTGCTTATTTGATGGGACCAAGGAGGCTCGAGTCAACAACTCAGACTTATAAAATTAGAAAAATGTGAAATATTTGCATGGAGGATCAGAAAGAAATGATTTAGGTTGGCCTCAGCTTTTCTCAACTGGATAATGAAGGCACGTCATGTCAGTGAAGCTGTGGGAAGACAGGTGTTGGGCTAAATATTTAAGAAAAATGAAGATGATTAATTGGAAACTGTTTCTTTTAACCACCCACCTTGGAAAGAGAGATCTGAATTCTGAACATAATGTCCCTATGCCATTGTTCCAGGAAATATGCTACTGGCTGCCAGAGCCAACTTCCTACAACAAGAGTTAAACTTGAACTGGCTTCCCTATTGCTGCGTGTTCACTTCCAGCCCATGTAGCTAAGCATAGCAAGTCCTCAGGGGCTTAGTGTGTGTGTCCTGTCCCCACACTCCTGTACTCCTGTTGGGCCAAGCTTACCCATCCAAAAGTATGCGATGCCCCAGTGACGTTCATGTTTAATGGATTGTGTCTCCAGTTAGACATCTTCTCTGACTCCCTTTCTGACAGCAGACCTTTTCCAAGATGCCAATCTAATGTTCTTTCTTCTCCACAGTGTTTCCTGATGCCTGCAGCAGTTGCTTCCTCTTCCGGGTTTTGTACCTCTTATTCATGTGCATTTCTTGCCCCAAGGTTTAATTTGTCCTTCTCCCACGCTGGATCATGGGTCCCTTAGGGACAAGAGTCGCATCCTGTTCACCTCTCTGCCCAGCACTGACTACAGCAACTGGCATATCATAACTACCCAATAGTTGTTTTTTGAATAAATAGAAAAGAAAGCAGACATCTTGAATTCATAATGCTTAGCTTCACAAACAAAACATATTTACTATGGAAAAACAAACAAACAGGTATCCTAGAAAGGCCTCTGGAAGAATACAGAGAAATTGAGAGCAGTGGTTGCCTTGAGGGAAGGAAAAAAAGATGGTCAGAGGACAAGCGAGAGATAGGGAGTTTTCTTGCCCGGGTCCCATACTGCTTCTTGAGTTTTGTACCATGTGGGCACAGCTTCTCACAGAAACAAGTCTCATGTAATATAAATGTGCAAACCATCTCATATCAGCTGGTTCCGTCATATTTTCTAGCAAAAACTTAGATTGTTGGTAAACGTTTATGAGACAGTTGTACTTTGTTACCAGTATCTGATCTCATCTGGGGTGCATTTAGGTCGGGAGCTGCTTTAGTGCTCAGAAACTGAACCATGTCTGAGAGTACAAACAAGGACCCACCAACCAAAAACATCCCAGCCTTGACAAGTAGTTTGAGGCCAGAGGGGCTGAACAAGAATCCCTTCTGCTGCTCATGGCCTCATTTCTTCCTTTGAGATCTTGAGGGATTAACTGGTTAGGCAAAAATGAGCAAAATTTGGTTGCTGAGAACCCAGCAAACAGGATTTTTCCATTCTTTCAGAGCTGGGTACGTGTCAGCTTTGAAGTCAAGTTAAAAGATAGACCTTTGTATCAGGCAGAAGGTGGAGTGTAAGACAGTGTGGAACATGGGCACCCCACGTTTGATGTCATTAGAATTAGGGCTCACCTAAAACCATTGGCTTCCTCATGTCAGAGCAGTTAGCAATCTTTTGGTCTGTGGTTAACCTTAGAAGGACGTGTATGTCATTGACTGGATGATGTTTCTGTACTGTTTTACCCTCGAGATTTGAGTGTCTTAAGAATGTTTCTGATGCGTGCATGCCTGTAGGAAGAATAAAAGTGAAAGTGGACACCAGGGTCTGAATCCCAGCTCAGCTACCCATGGGATTTAGCTTCTGAGTGCATCTTAACTGGTAAAATGGAGATAATATGACGAACCTTATAGGGCTCTCCCCACAGGCTTTTTAAAATAAGGATTAAATTATATGATTGGTAAAGCACCTGTCACATAATAGGAATTCAACAAATGTTAGTTCCCTGCCCATATCCTTGAATAACTAATTAGTTTATCTAGATAACAGATGTTTTTGCATGGTGAAGTGCAACTGTATTAAATTCCTAGTACTGAATATGTGTAAGATTTAAGTCCCTCCTCCTCAAAAAACAAAACAAAACAAAACAAAAAAAAGAGTTCCTTGTTCCTTGTAGGGAACTTACTTGTATTTCTCATTGAATGCTGTAATAATTGTTTCTCCAAAGTAAAATCTTACAGCATCAGCATTTTTACACATATATTTTTCTCTGTTTCTCTTTTACTAAAATATACTTTGAAAGTCTTGATATTAGCAAGTGTGTGTGTGTGTGTGTGTGTGTGTGTGTGTGTGTGTGTGTGTGTGTGTGTGTATTTTAATGAAAACCTTTATATATCATGCAGGATGTTTAGCAAGTTTGTGTTTAATCCCAGGGGGAAAATTTCTAAAACACTCTGGGAGGGTGGGGGGAATAAATTCAATCAGACTTATAATTTAAAAATCTTAGAGTCCTAAAATCAGAATTCGACAGCGTTGTGTGGCCCCAGTGGCAAGGGCAGCGGCTGCTCCAGTGGGTTCTTTCTCCCCTGGCATTTAAGGCCCTGTTGATCCAGGTTCCCTCATAAACCTCAGCAGCAGGGGATCATTGTTCATTGGTGTATTATGGGCAGACTGGACTGGTTTTAACCGAGCAGAGGAAGTTAATTATCAAATGTTTTAGTTGGCTCTAACAATGAGTAACCAGTTCTTGTTGGGCGCCTGCTTACTCACTGTGCCGCATTCTAACATGGGGGTGGGGGATGGGAAATCGCCCATCAGAATCTGCAATGCCGGAATTTGCTGGGACTGCCCTAATCTGTTTCCCAGGTTGTTTGAACCAGTTCAAGAGCAGTTAAACAAGGTTATGTAAGTGACATGTGATGTAGCCCAAAAATAGTGACTGCAAACACAGGCTGCTGTTGCTGGGCAGTTGTCAACTGCTTGAAAGAAAAGGGAAAAAATTCTCCAACAGAACAACAAATGGACCTTTAAAAATGAAATCGGATCTAGACAAAAACTTAATTTTAAAAGGGACTGGGTGAAATTGCACTACAGATGTTGAAAACGACTAATTTATTTTTAGTTGAAAAGAGGAAATTGGAAGGTCAGCTTCTGCCACAGTGTCCACCATTAGTTAAGTGAAGAGGTATTTGTGGCAGGCTTGCTGTTGCCATGATGCTTGGTTCTGGTGCTTTAGTGACCAGCACCGATGGCCAGACACTTAGGTGTGCTGACCTTAGGCCATCACAGATTGTTAAGCAGTATATCACTCAGCGTCATAAATATTAAACCATTTGTAAATTACTGTCCCTTGTAGTTAAGATCTCTTGTAGCTTCAAGGTGCGAAGATTTCTGTTTCACAGAACACGGTAACCATAAAAATGGTTGTTGTAAAAGGAAACATAACTCACTGATGAGATCTTTTTGACAAGATTGTTTTTAAGAAAAGGAAAACAACCAACAACCGAGAAGAGTTGCATCACCTGTCACCAGGGGCTTTTAGCCCAACCCTTGGGTCCTGTAGTGACCACATTCTGTGAGTTCTCTGCCTTTCATTTGTTTATTTTTTATTTTTACTTTTTTTTTTTTGAGACAGGGCCTTGCTGTGTAGTCCAGGCTAGTCCTGAGCTCACTATGTAGCCCAGGCTGACAGTGGACTCAAAGCAGTCTTCCTGCCTCTGCCTCTCCCGTGTTGGGATTATGGGCATGTGCCACACCCCTGGCTTACGTGGTGCTGGGGAACTGAACCCAAACCAGGGTCTGTGTTAGCAAGGTGAGTGCTGTAACTCCAGTCCCTCTCTGCCTTTTAATGAGCCTCAAATCCAAGAAACCAGGAAACAAGAAGCAAGATAATGGGGAGCCAGCTGAGGGGAGCTGGCGTAGGACTCTTGCGGTCAGAGTCAGGCTCAGCAGCTCAAGAACCTTCTGTGGGTCCCTACTGTGGAGATCACAGAGGTTCTGGCATTGGTTTCTCTTAGGGACCTGGGAATAGCGCAGTCCGTACCCAGATTCCAAGTAGATTAAAAAACAAAGGTTTGTCTGGTGCAAGATAGAATATCGCCCTATTTGGGAAAATAAAGAGTATGATTTTGTGGTTATACCATGGTTATAGAGCACCTAAAACCTGGTGCTTTTACTATCTATCTTTCCTAAGACCTTTAGTGTTTTCCTTGGTAAAAGTATTGAATATGGCTTAGCAGGCAACCACACTGAGAGAAGCTGGATTGTGGGGTTATGGGGTGGAGATCGTGACAGGATTTTTCCAGGTGTACGGAGAGGACTTGAGGAAATTACCCATAGGTGTTACTGAGTATGAAAGGATCTGAACCAGAAAGAAGTAGAAGTATCCATTCTAAAGTACAAGGAACAATTAGAGGTTAGAAGGGAGGAGGTGCTACACGTACGTCTCAGGTAGCACTGCGCACTAGCAGGATTGGACAGGCAGGGCTGGGGACTGCACAGATAGGCGGTTGTAATTTAAGGGTGTCTGTAAGTTTGAGGAGCATGTTCAAGACCTACCTGTGTGTCGGTGCATACTGAGAGATACATACACATAAAGGACCAATTGTCTGAGATTTTTCCATTTTTAAAGACTTATCCACAAATATATTCTATGTTCACATCAGGAATAGTAGCAATAAAACACCAAAACTAAAAGGAAAAAAAAAAACGTTATTGGCTGCTTTGCCTCCAACCTAAGCTGTAGTTGCTGCTCCTGAAAGGGCAGTAAGCTCCACTGGGCCCGTCTTTGAGCTCTGCCCTGCCCACCTCTGTCCTACATGTCCCCGTGGCTCACTACAATGTTGAATATGACCCTTAAGAGCCCGAACATGAGAGCTTAGGCCTTGAAGGGCAGTGGAAGGCCTTCAAACAGAATGATGACAGAATGGGACTTGTGGTTCAGAAGGAGTATGGTTAAACCTCCGTGGGAGTATGTGGCCCTGAGTTCATGTTGACAAGAGCCTGGCATCTCCAGTGATGCTCCTCTGAGCCATGGGTGGGAGCCAAGAGAGGACAGTACCAGGCATGTCCCTCATACTCAGTTCAGTCAGACATTTCCCTTTTTGTTTTTCTTTTTAAACATAGCAAGGTCTATGGAAGAGTTAATCTTTAAAGCAATTTCTATTTTAAGAATCCTTTGAACTAGAAGAGGTAATATTATGGAGGCAGGTAGACTGGTTACAACTCCACTGTAATGATACTGATAACTGAGGAAATACATGCTAATGGTAATAATAATAATAATGAACTGAAGACCACTCCCATCTTTGGGTCTTTACTTCATGCCAATGACTGTGGCAGCTGCTTTCTGTGGTCTACTGGTCCTCCCAGTAACTCACTAGTGGGCACGTCTCTAGTTTCCTGTTTAAGAATCTGAGGCACAGAAGGGTAAGTCATTTGTCTAAAGTCATGCAAAAAAGCAAGATTTTGAGCTCTGTAATTCAGAAATTTACCCATGAGACCTGTAAATAGGGAGAGAAAGTGTTAGCAGACATTCATAGGATTTGAACAAAATGCAGGAAGGAGAGTTATCTGGACTTTGTAACCCATTGGCCATGGAGAACTGCAGTCCAAGAGACTGGAGTCAAAGGTGATCCTAAGGTTTCCTGTTCACACACGGGTTGTAGTTTTAAAAATGAGACTATTCGTATCATGGCAAGTGGAAAGCAGGCAGAGAGAGACAGGATCCTGTGTCCCAATACTTCCTCAAGGGCACATCCACCAATGACCTAACATCCTCCCTAGAGGCCCCGCCTCCTAGATATCACAGTCTCCCAATAGGGCCACAAGTTAAGAACTAAACCTTGGGGAATACTTCAGGTATGAACCACTCAGAGAGGAAAGGGCCTTTTCTGCATAACTTCTGCAGCCCCTGGCCAGCCCTCCAGCACCCCACCATGGAGGTGCTCTTGCTCCTCCTCCTTGCTGGCCTGTCCTCAGACCAGTCAGACCAGTTGCTCCCTGCACATTTAGCTATGTGTTTGCCTCTGTGTGGGCTAACCCTTCGTCTTTGTCTGAGATGCTGTACACCTGCCTTCTCCACATTTCAGATTCAGAACATTCTTGGAGGCCTGCCTCAGATGTTTTCCTTCTCTATGAAGGCTTCTTTATCCCTCAGTCAGATAAACCGTTTCCTTCTTTACAGTTACACCTCATCCGTGTGATTTGTCCAGTCAGTGTCTCTAACCTCATCCCACCCTGTAGAATGCGAGATCTTTGAGGCAATGGACTACATTTTGCCTCTTTACAGATTGTCTTCAGAAGCTATGTTTGACCTGGACGGTGGGGAGCATGGTGGTAGAATGCCTACCCAGTATCCCTGAGTTCCATCTTTAGCAATGCAACACCAACCAAACAAAAAAGCAGCAAAATTTATTGAGTTGAGTTAAACTATTGTTTGGAAACATATCTTCAATCCCAGAACCTCTTATTCTTCTTCCCAGGGCCCTTGGGCTTCAACCTGTTTATGTGCTACTCCCGTTTTTCCATGGGCTGGGGTGCAGTTCCACTCAAGTTCAGTCTTCTAAATATTCGTGTTTTCTTACTAGTAAGTGTTTGAATGTTAACTACCACTAGAAAACAGATTGTGGGGTAGGAGAGGGATATCAAAGACAATAATACAAAGAATTTAAAATCTTCCAGAACATTACACCACTCTTACAGTGTTGGGCTGTAGTCTAGATGTCTTAGCAGAGCTGCAGGTACATGGAGAGCCCCAGCCTGTGCCTTGTGTTTGCCCTAGGTTGTATACTTCAGCAGTCTTACATGCTTATCAGTTTTTAGAAAAAGACTCAAAACTGGGGTAAGAAGTTAATAGCATTTGTCTTTCTCAAGTGGGCCCCTTTCACCTTTGATGTGTTCTGCTGCTTTACTCACCTGTAGTTAACTAAGAGTACACTGTATATGTTCTTTGACTTTTCTCACCCTGCTTTAAAAGAAAAAGCGAGCAAACCAAATATATGATGGTGGCAACAGCACTTCCATTATTATATTTTATTTTTGAGTCCTTAATTCAGGCCAAATTTTATGCTTCTTACATTATACATATTCATTTGAATCCATATAGCAACCAGCAAAGTAGACATCACTGTCTTTGTTTTAATGGTTTAGGAAATCAAGACTCAGAAATTTTAGCAACCCAGCTGAACTCCTACAGTTCCCTGGTGACTGAGCCCCAGATCAGAATCCATGCAGTGACCAAGCCCCTGTCCTTTCCACTATCATCTTCTTGACGTTTGTTTTCTACTGTGTCTGTTCTTCCAGTACTGATACTTTAGTACCCAATGTCACCCAACCTGCCTCTTCTCATTTAAGACCAGCACAAAGATAAAGAAAAGTTGGTTCTTGATTTTAAAGGAATCAAAACTTTTTAAAGATGATTTAATTGCCTTCATGAGCTTTTAAAATAATTAAGTTGGCTTTCAAACGCTGAATTATTCTTACACCAGGACAATGAGAGAAAAAGCAGTACTTTTTATTTATGCTTTATTTTTAATCTCAGCTTCATTGTTTTGCTTTGTTTTATTTAAGTCTTCCTTTTTAAAAAGTCTGGACTCCCTTTGAGTGCAGAAGCCAGGAAAGCAGAGAGAAAGAGGAAAAGCCAGAACGGAGGGGCCCAAGGGCCAGATCTACTCTTCCAAGGCACTTCCCCCAGTGATCTCCTTCCTCCAGTAGGCCCCACTTCCTCACAGTCCAGTCCTCTGTGGAGCTGTTGAGTTAACCCACTGATGAGACTGGCGCCATCTTGGCCCAGACCCCACCCCTAACTTCACTGTGTTGGGATCAAGCCTTTAATACACAAGTCTTTGAGGGACACTTCATGTTTAAACTGTAACAGTGGGTAACAATGTGAAGGGAAGTTCAGAAAACAGGATGCTGGACATGAAGCAAAAATAATTTAGATGTGTGGATCTTTTGTGAGCCAGGTACCTAGAAGCCAGGTACACTTATGTGAACATTCATTATTGGGGATTTGTATCTATATATAGCATACTGTATGAACATGTAAGACCTACATGTTCATTTATTCATTCTTTCAATATTTATTGAGCATCAGTTATGTGCCAGGAAGTATGCAGTTTGTACCTTTTCTCTTCTCTCCTTAGCTTATAGACTAATTCTCCATAATGCTTAGTGGAGTATGATCGTACCTATGAATACATAACAAAATTGGTCCAAAACTTTTATCTTGAGAGAATATTTTGGAATGTTCAAATTATGTTCCATTTACTTGAATCTATTTTTTATGTATTATGTTTTCTTTCGAGTATCTATTACAACACCTGCTACAGCTAGCTAGACAGAACTTTCTCCGTATTTCTATGTTAAGACATAATTATAATCTGTTTGAAAATCATGGAGATATTTGCATCTCCTTAAGCTTTTTATTTATTTAGTTTTCTAGTTTTTTGTAGAGGCTTTTGAATTTGTATGCATATTTTAGCATATCAGTATGATAGAACAGATTATAGGCTTTTTAACTTGGTCAGAGAGTGGCCACTAGATTTCATTTTTTTATTGAAATAAACTGTTGTTTGTTTTCTTCTGAAATAAAGTGTATTAGACTCTGGTCATTTCTTATTAGCATTTCAAAAAATTTAGCTGTTTATGTAACTTGCCCTCAGCTTCATCTATTAAAATTAATTTGGCCGAAGAAAACCAATACTGTACTACTTTTGAGAGGAGCTTCTGTTGCGAAGGCTGAACTTTGTGTTTCTCAGGTTCACATCAGAAAGGTTCCCTGTATTTCTGGCTTTTTGTGTTCTGGGGATAAGGGAAAGTTCCTATGTCTGGCCCCCTTGTGGTTGGGTGGGATCATTGCACAGGATCTGAGCAAGGACCCCCCTCCTTGGCTTTTCTATGCTGGAGTATTAGCTTTCCCAGGTCAGGTGCCCTGATGTTTCCATGAGGCTGACAGTGCTGGCTGCTCTATCATCCTGGAATGAGAAGACCAGGAACAGAGTCTGCCCCTGTCGGCAGTTGCCTCATCTGTTCACCTTTGCCTTGAGACAACTGATTCCTGGATTTATTCTTTTTCACTATGACATGTCTATTTCTCTTAGTCGTTAATTGTTATTCTTTAGTATTTTACAAATGTTTATTTTGGGTTTAGTTTCTTTCCTAACTTGTTAGGGTAGAACCTTTGATTATAAATTTTAGACTCTTCTTTTTGAATATACCCATGGAAAGCAAAAAGTTTTCAGAAGCTTTGGTTGTATACCACAAATTTAATATGTTGGATTTTCATTATCATTTAATTTAAAATATCCTGTCATTTCCATATAGTTTTTTCTTGGACCCAGAAATTCTTTAGAGGTGTGCTGCTTAATTTTCAAATTTATGGGAACCTTCTGTATGTCTTTTTGTTGTTGGTTTTGAATCCAACTTATTTATGATCACAAAATATTGTGCAAGATTTTTATATTTTTAAAGTTTCAAATTTGTTTCATGGGCCTAGGATATGTTCTGTCTCAGTTATTGTTACATGTGCACTTTAAAAGAATGTTTATTGTGCAATGGTAGGACCTAAATGTTAGTAAGATCAAGGTGTTTGATAATATTGATCAAATCTTCTGTATCCTTTCTGATTTTCTAATAGTGGTGGTTCTAATGACTGCTGAGAAAGACTTTAAATTTCCAACTATGATTTTCAATGGATTCTCCTCCTCTTCCTCTTCCTCCAAATTATTATTATTATTATTATTATAATTATTATTATTCATCTTCTTCTTGCTTGCTTGCTTGCTTTGACATATTTGAAAGCTGTGCTTACCTGGTTAAGATCATTATTGTCTCAGGTTAACAGATATGAAATAACATTCTTTATCTTTGGCAATGTTCATCTTAAGGTCTTTGTTTTAAGTATAATCACGTCAGGCTTCTTATGTTTACTATTTGCCTTGCATTTTTTCCATCCTTTAAAGTATCGCTTGTTTAGGTTTTCTGTATTCAAAATGCATCATATCACGTGCTTGAAGCCTAATCCACTATGTTTGACTTTTGAGTGTTTAGATCATTTACTTTTAATGGAATTGTTGTTATATTTTGGCTTCTATCCTTTACCTCACTGTTTTCTTTTCATCGTCTCTGCTACTGTTCACTTGGTGTTTTCTTAAGTCTTTTTTGAGTCGAATATTTTTCCATTATTCCACTTTGTATCTCTGTTGTCTCATGAGCTACATTTCTTATTTTTTGAGTGGTTGCTTCTTGTTGTGCTTTCTTGAACGTTACCGTGAGTCAGATTTATGGTTGTATAAAGCACAGTTTTCTAGGCTGTATCCTTGAGTTTCTGAATTACTAGGTTTCAAGAGGGAACTGTGAGTCTAAATTTTGGTAAGTTCTTTGGTGATTCTGATACAGTTGGTTCAGGGACGATGCTTTGAGAGCCATTGCTCTGGAGAGTACAGAAAATGGTCTTTACTGATTACATAGCCCACCCCAAGTTAATTTATACTGTTTCAAATACAATTTAAAAATTGACAGCAGAATTTTATTTATATTCCTTCCTGTTCTTAGTGCTATGTTGAGAAATATTTTGTTTATACATATTTTAGAAACCTCATAACTTTTTAAAATATTTGCTTGAAATAGTTATTGAACTTTTAAAGATTTTAAGATAGAAAAATTCCTAAAAGTTTTCCCATATATTTATCATTTTAAATTGTTACCCTTTTTTCTGTGTATCCCAATTTCCATTTGGCATAGTTTTTCTGAAGCTTGATAAAACCTTCCATTTTCATTTCTTTCAATGTAGTTCTCCTAGCAACAAACTAAGTTTTTTTATATCCAAAAATGTCTCTGTCACTTTCATTTTGAGAAATATTTTTGTCAGTTACAGAATTCTAGATTGACAATCTTAAAGATTCTATACATTGGCTTTTGGCCTTCATTGTTTCAATGAAAAATAATTATGATTCTTACTCTTGTTTCCATTTATGAATGTGATTTTCCCCTGCACTTTTGGCTGATTTTAAGAAGTTTCTTTTTATACCTGTATTTTAGAAATTTTGTTTCATTGTGCCTCAGTAGTTTTCTCTGCATTTATTGTTTAGTGTTTCTTTATCAAAACTTGAAGTCTTTCATATATTTTTTCTAACCTACTCATCACTCTAGCCACATACATATAGAATTGACAGTGCTCCCTACAGAACACGGTGCACAACTCACTTACTGGTAATTCTTTCACTTTGTGCTTCCACTTGAGTGATTTCTGAATTTATCGTTCTGTTCTTGTTGATGGTTTTAGTCACCTTCTCGTCACTGGGACACAATAATTGACATTAAAGGAGGAAAGTTAATTTTAGCTCACATTTTCAGAAATGTTTATTCCATGCATGATCAGCAGGCATTGACAGAAGGGCTGGACATGAAGGGCCAAGGCAGGGGACGGTTGCTCATTGCAAGAGGGACAGGAGGTACAGCGTGAAGAGTGGAGCTGGGGTCAACAGGGCACCCTTCCGGTCTACGCCCCCTTGAACCACCCCTTCCTGTGCAGATCTCCCTGCTGGAATCACTTGCAGTCATCAGTGGATGAACCTCCATGGTCCAGTCACCTTCCAGACACTTCAGGCTTTGGGGACTGTTGCAGATCCAAACGGTAGCATTGGTTGCCCAGAAAATTGCTAGTCCTATGCAGTAAATGTTTTTGTTATTATTTTTAATTCGTAGATTCCTATCTGTTTTTCTTTGTATGCTTCCATTGCTTTCATTCCCAAGTTGCTGGCCTTCATTTCTTTACCCCCTTTTGTCACCCCTTCCTTTAGATTCTAACATACAATTTAAAAATTTTCATCTGATCATTTCAAACTCAGTAACTTGTGAGTTTGTTTCTACTGTTTTTCTGTGGACTTGGGTTTACTTATTCTGAGTTTTTATATATACATATCTGTAATTATGTATATAGATAGATACTAAATTTTAGTATAGGACTCAGCTAAATGACTGGTAGAACTGGTCATGGTGGCACATTTCTTTCATCCCAGCACTCTGGGAGGCTGAAGCAGGAGGACTACAAATTCAAGCCCAGACTGAACAATCTAGTGACTTACTGAGAGCTTATCTCTAAATTAAAAACAATAATAAAAATGAAAGGGCCAGGTGCAGCTCAGTGTGAAGGACCCGGACTCAGTCTTTACATGTACACCCCACCCCTCAAACTTGTATGGCCCTTAGGCTCCACTCTTCCTCCTTCTCCTCCTCCTCTTCTTTAGACTGGTGTATTTTGACTTAATCTTGGGATATTCCTTCCTAGCACATGAACGGCCTAGAATTTTGATGGAAACTCCAAAGCAATTATTAAGTACTCCTAACAGGGCAAGATTCAAACTCCCCCACCCATCTTTGTGATGTCTTCTTATTCTAGAAGAAACCCTTATTTCTGTACCTATATGTTCCGACTAATGCACAGCTGACAACACTGTGTAGAAGCCATCTCTATCAATGAGAACTGTCACGTGGACCATTCCTTGATATCACTACTTCTATTCTGCCTATGTACAACATAAGCTTAGGATCAGTATTACTAAAGCTCTGCTCTGAACTAACAGTTTGTAAGCAGAAATCTACAGTGCCCTCCTGATGCCTGCTGAATAAAATCTGGGCTCCTTAGCGAGTCGTTCAGGGCCACCACCATTTGATCCCTAGTATTCTGGTTGTCTGCCTTGTGTTTTGTTGTTGTCATAGTTATTGTTGAGGTTTAATTGTTTGCAGAAAATTGCCAGAGGTTTGACTTACTGCGTATCAGCTGTCTTAATGTTAAGGCAGCACTGTGTGTAGAAGTCACCATCAATAGTTTAAACCTGCTAGGTTCATTCTCTCTGACTTTTGCTGTGTTTATCATTATTGTTTCAACATGGATTAAGGAGTCACGCACATAGTGTACATTTGTATAGGCAAAACTTAAATTTTTAATATTTTTATGACCAAATACAAAAATAACATAATTGCCTGAGATCTATTGGGACCCGTGTGTAGCTTCCTCTCACAGTTTTCCCATGCTGTACGTAAAGGAGAGATTGTTGTACAGGAAAGGAAATCACAGGGCAGTTGTTTCAGTCACCTGATTTCTGAATGATATTCGTGATAAAAAAAATATTTACAATCAGCTTTTGAGATCTTGATCCTTGAACACCCAAAAGAGGAAAAAAGGCCTTCCAGAATATATATATATGAATGATAGGGACCATGTTGTACACTTTCTTGTATTCCTGTAATTTAGAAAACTTTATGTTTATTGTCAGTTCACACAAGTGGAAGGAACTATGTACTACACCAGGCCAATGCCTGATAGAAATGCTTTGTGGCTTTGCAGATATCAGAAATTCCCCATAAATACTTGGTGAATTGAAACAAATTAAAATTAGGGTTAGTTATTTCTTTGGACTTTAAAGTTTGTTCCATTTATTGCGAGCTGTAGATGAAATCGGAGGCTTGCTATTCAACTTCATCCCTGACCCAGCAGGAAATTCTGCCTGGTAAAGTAAGCACTTTTACTCAAAGAACGTTCCTCTGCTTAGTATTGCCAAAGAGCCCTTTCACCATCTTTCTAGACCACCAGTAAATTACACTGCAAATTGTTCTTTAGAGAACGCTCTGGCCTCGTGTGTAACAGTACTATCAGACTTCGCAAATTCTGCTTCCAACTTGACCTTTCCCAGAAGTCACTTTATCAGTTGCACCGTGAGTTTCTCTTACAAATACGTAGCAATAATAATAAATGTAACTCACCTGCATTCTAGGGTTTCTAAGGCTTGACTGACAGAGAACTCTAACAAGGCCTTACATTTTTACTTCAGAAGTAGAAAACTGTTTCCTAAGATGTCACATCACATTGTACGATGTTACATAAATCAGTTACTATCATTTGTGTAGACATTGATTGCCCTTGTGCAGTTACCTATACCTGCCCACATTCAGTAGAAGTCTTCTGCTAAAAAAAGTTACCCTAGCAATGAGGTTTCGTGTCCTTTGATAGATTTCCCTAACCTGTTACTATTGTTTTACTTCTGCTACTGCTTCCCAGATTTGCTATAATATTATAGCGTGCTCTCGACTAAGTTACCTTAATTAAGTGATGACTACATTAGTGTGTATTCACTGTAATTAGTAATTCTAAGGAAACATGATGATATTCAGCTAAAGGGTGGGCTCTCCCCTGTTCACTGTTCCCTAAATAATGAGACTTCCTCTCTCATTTGCTATTTTTTTTGAGACAGTGTCTCACTCTGTAGTACAGGCTAGTTCTGTATTCACTATGTAGCCTAGATTGGCCTCAAACTCCCATCACTCCTCCTGCCTCAGCCTCCTGAGAGTGGGATTACAGGTGTGCACCACCACACCCAGTTTATGTCCTGCTGGGGAATTGAATTCGGGGCCTTGAACTTGCTAGGGGAGAGCTGCAACTGTTGTGCCCCTCCTCTAGCCCGTCATTTGCACACTTTTACTGGCCCATGACTCAGTTCCTAGACCCATTCGCTTCACCGTCTGTGCTGACCTACCCCATGATCTCACCCACCCAATATGCTAATTTTCAGTAGCGGCCATAAGCAGATTATGTTTCTCCCCGGGACTCTCTCACCGTGGACCTGTTAGTCTGATGCCAGTAACTCTACTGGGATGCCTGTCTGGCACCGTGAACTTAACATCTCCAAGTGCACCATCAGCTCCTCCTGTCTTCCTCATTGTAGTTATGGGCAGTTCCACTTTTTCTAGCAGTTTATTGCAAGCCCCTCCATGCCTCTTTAATTCCCTTTTCCTCTGTCAACAAACCCTAGCAGGTCTACCTTCCAAATGCCTAAAAGATTTGACTACATTTTACAGCCGTCGTGTGGACCCAGCCCACTTCCATCTCTGTAGATTAATAATCGCTCTCTACTCCTGCTCCGTCTGGTGCTTCCCTTAGTCTGTCTTAGTCAGGTTCCTACACAGAAGTACTCCAACATAAGTCACATCAAGTGGCCTCTGCTCCCAGCCCTCCAGCCCTGTGGATTTTCTTCTCACTAGAAAGAGACCAAGTCTTCACCTTCATGACCTTCTTGTAAGGCCCTACATGTGGCTCACTGAGCACTTTGTCCTTTTCTCCCCTTTCTCCCTACTTTTTCTTTTCTGCTTATTCTCTCTGGGGTCCATGCTATTCCTGGAGGAAACCAAATGCCTTTCAATCCTTTCCTGCCTCATTTGCTTCCCCCTCTGCCTGGTTTGTTTTCTACCCTTGATGCCCATACGGTGAAAGTGTCATTAAACCTTCATTTAGAATCACCTTCCTGCAAATCCCTCCCCCACACTATGTAACCATTGGGTTAGATGATCTTTCCTTTCCTTTTTCTCTGTAATAGTTCTTACTGGCTCACCTTGCATACATTTTATTTCTTCCTTTCGTCTGTTGTCTGTGTCCAGTAAGTTGAATGAACATGCACAAGAGTAGAAACTTCAGTCTGCCTCATTCGTTGTTGTGTTGTTCATGATTGCTTGTTGGTTGTTCACTGTTGCTTCTTCTAGTGCCGGCTACCAAGTAATTATTCAAGAAATATTTTTGAATAGGTATGAACAATAGAGCTAGGCTACAATTTCATAGTTTGTCAGTAGATGCCACCCTCTAATCCTAAGTTGGACCCATATCTGATTTATGTGCATTAGTTATGGGCAGACATCACATCTTATGGAACAGCAGAAGGGCCGTGGCAGGACTGGTTCTGTTATGATGTCTGAAGGAAGCTAGCACTGTTTCCAGAGTCCATGCATCCACCAACAAAAATTCAAACAATGGGGGAAAGTGACTCTTTTTATATAAGAACTGTCTGGGAATAAATGTAGTGATGTCATACACACACTGAAGTCTGAACTACATTAACCTGATTACCCCCTTGTCTGTATTATTCATAAATTATTAATATGTTCATCTTCTGTTTTAAAGAAGAGATGTCACGATATGAGAAAGTATCATATTCTGATTACACATGTTAATATTTTATACTACTATGATAATTATTTTTTAACAATTGTTTCTGTGTTTACATCAGGGCAACACAACTATTTATGTGCTGGAAGGAATGACTGCATCATTGATAAGATTCGACGAAAGAATTGTCCTGCGTGCAGGCTGCAGAAATGTCTTCAAGCTGGCATGAACTTAGGAGGTGAGTTCTTGCGGTTTTCATGTTCTAAAAATTGTTGAGGTATCGTATAACACCATTTGGATCTGTGTACTTCCCAATTGGAAGATGAAGTTAATGTGGAGCAAAGGTTTTTTGAAAATCTCATGAATTCCAATTTCATGCCAAAACATTTTAGGAGGAAAGTATTTCTTAGCTAGAATTGAAAGGAGATGTGTTGGATGGCTGTAGTGCTCATGAATTTTTCAAGCCTGAGTTTGCTAAATTTCAAGAACTGGGCATTTAACCAAAACCAAAATAAAAATGAATGACTTTTTATATAACAATTTTTACTGCCATGTCTGTTTAGAAGTGAGACCAGTAAGTGATAACATCAAATAAAGAAGAACATATTTCTAACTCCAGTGGTAACCCATGTGAAAAAGACTCCCAAATACTGCAGGTGCTTGTCCAAAGAGGAATAGAATGTGAAGCACTGGAAACAAATGCAGAAGTATACAGTGTTTCTGGGTGGGACTGAAAACATCCTAAAGATACGAGTTTCCCTGAGTTAACTTATAAATACTAAACAATCTTAAAAATATTAATGATTCTAAATTCTCTCACTGAAAAAAGACGGTTAATTCAAGGTACTAGCGCCACCAAAGAAGAGCATGTATTTATACAGCTACAGTAATTAAAACAGTCTGTCATGTATATTTATTGATTATCAGACATACCAACCTAAAGTCAGTAAATAGATCCAAATAATATGGGAATTTTGTACATAATAAATTTGCCATTTAAGATCAGTGGGTAAGGATAAATTATGCACTAAAATGTATTGTGCTAACTGTGTAACTGTCTGAAAAAAAAGAATTGAATCAAAATTCTTCCTGTACACCAAAATAAATCCTGGTTTCAGGTATTTTAAATGTTGGAAAAAAAATACTCTGTGAATAGAGAACTTTTAAGGAATGAAGTAATACTAAAAGATTAAAGGCCAGAAATTGAGTATATTGTCTCTATTTACTGGGCAATTGTCGCTGCGTAGGCAACAAGAAACTGCAGAGAAATATTTGCTACTTATAGAAAAAGAGTTCATTTCTCTCACAGGTAAGGAGCTTCCAAAATCCCATAAGAAAAATAAACTAACTCATTAGAAAAATGGGTAAAGGTTACAAATAGGATATTCATGAATAAAACAAATAAAACTAGTTAGTGAGACACTTGGAAAGATCCTAAGTCTGATCATACACATTGTAACCAAAAATAAAATGAAGGTTAAATTTTTTTAAGTGCATCACAGTAAGAGACACATTGCCATCAATCCCCATCAAAATACCCCCTCCCTTGTCACCGGCTTCATGGTGCAGTCTCTGAAGCAGTCCTGGGAGTCTTCTGTGCCTTTAGTTCCACTGTCACGGCTGCCTCGGTGCCTGAATGGATGGGTGAGGACACATCATAATGGGGTTTTTTTTTTTAAGCAGAAATTGCCGTAAGCATTTGATTAATGTGAAGTGATAAGAAAATACAGGGAGCTGTACATTTTTAAATGCATCGCAATCCTCCCCCTCACTTCCAACACACTTAGGTTGCCCTTCCTGGCAACGTGCCTGTCCCTGTCATGTCTTAATTCGAACACTCACTGTATTTTTCGATCACCCCTTGTTCTAAGAGAAGTGTAAAATGGGATGAAATACACTTTCTTACCAATTGGAAAAAGTAAAAAAAAAAAAAAAACTTTATGACATTACTTAGTGGCAATATAGAAATAAAGCAAACTCAGTGGTGACCTCGTGTATTTTATGTGGGAGTATAAATTGGCATAACCCCTGTGGAGAACAGTTTAGCTATTTCAATAAAATGTTACAAGAAACATATCCTTTGACTCAACAGCTCTATTTTAGGCGTTTATCCAAGTATACTCTTGCAATGTAGGAAATGATATATGCATAAAATATTCACCGAAGCATCACTGAATATCAGAAATGCATTAAATATTCATATTTTAGAACTGATTAAGTAAATTGCAGAATATTCTTCCAACATAATAAAAATAGAGGGAGGCCTGTGTGACTAATATGGACTTATCTCCAAAGCACTCTTTATCAAAAAAAAAAAAAAAAAACTCATGTTGAAAGGTAATATATGTTGTATGTTAGAAGTTGTGTATTTATTTTAAAAGAACACATATTGTGTGGAAGATTTGGGAATGGTATTCAAGAAGTCAGTGGTGGCTCTTGTCTCAGTAGAAAGGTCTTGGTAGCTGGAAGATGAGAGACCTGCTCATCACCCAATTTCTTTCTGCACCTTTGAATTTCATATCAGGAGCACATGCTGTATACACGTATCACCTATTTTAAAGAAATAAATTCTGAAAGTTAATAAAATGTGACTATATTCTTCCTTGTTTTGATGAGTAAGTCAACTAGCTGGAGAGTCAGGAATAGCATAGGGGAGGAGCAAATCAAGCTCTACAAGTCAAGAGGAGGGTGGATGTGGCCAGGGTGGAGCAATGCTGCTGTGAGATCTGTGCTAAGCGTCTTCAGTACGAGACCAGAAAAAGGCCCAGGCTGGCCAAGAGAGCACTCGGAAACCATTCTGTGTGGGGAGAATGCTTGTCCTGCCACGCACTGATCTGGTAACCCAGACCTGTGCCTGTGCCTCTGTTTCCTTATCTCCTGCTTGGCTGATCAGCATGCCCTCTCTTAACTTGTGAGATTAAGCAAGTGAAAGCAGTAAATACACATGAAGTGGTGGCGGTTGGATCAGTCAGCTTCCCACCTTCTGTAACAAATACCTGAGATTGCCAGCTTATTAAAAGAAGAAAAGGTTTGGTTTTTTAAATAAATTTATTTATTTATTTATTTATTTATTTATTTATTTATTTATTGCTCAGAGTTTTGAAAGTTTAAGCTGATAGCCAATTGGCTCCGTTGGCTTTGGGCCTGCAGCAAAGCTGCCTTCCAAGACAGCAGCATAAGGCAAGACTGTTTGCCTGTCTGAGCAGAAGACCTCCCACTGGGCCCTCCCTCTCACAGGCTTCACTGTCTCCCAGGAGCAGAAAGGGCTGCAGACTAAGCCTATACAGGAAACACTCCATCAAGCCATAGCGGCGCCGGAGGTAGTGAAGGCGGTGGTAGCACATTTTGTGTGCTGTGAGTATAGCATGTGGCAAATGGCCCCTGGCAACCTCCACAGCACTTTCACATTTATCTCCTTTTATGCTAACAACCCTTTGAATTCTCAGGAAAGACCTGTTGCCCTCCCCACCATGGTGACTTTGAGCATCTGATGCTCAGAGAAGTTAGGTGACTTGCCCAGAGATGGCCCAGGCAGAGAGAAAATGGAATTATGTCTTGGCTCTCCAAGGCACTGCACTGGTGTTCTGAGTATACCACACTGTTCCCTAGTTCTGATGTCATATCACATATCATGTCATATGTCCAAGTCATATCACAGGTGTGACACAAAAGGTCACCTCCCGTAGCCTGTGTTACGGGATCAGGATCAATTGCTAACAATTGAAAACCTAGATGATACAAGGGTAACGCCACTCGTTGCAAAGTAGACTGAGTCTAGTTTGTAAAATTCATCACCTAAATGTTTTTAAGAAGCACATAGTATGAAGATACTTAATAAATAACCTGTATACTTTTATATTACTTTATAAATATTAACACATATTCACATATATATATTACAATAAAGATGTATATGTAGTAGTATTATAACATTCCAATATATAATAATTGCTACTGGCTACTCTAAAATAGTGAGAAATGGCTATACCTGTACCTCTCACCCCTTAGACTTGTCTAATTGAGTCAACCTTTACAACAGAGTTTCTCAGCCTCTGCACTATTGACGCTTCGAAGTGGATAGTTTTTATTTTAGAGGGCTGTCCTGTGAGTGCTGGAATGGTGCTCACATTCTCATGTCTGGTGTCTGCCCACTATGCCAGTAGCAATCCTCTCTCCCCTAGTTATGACAATTACAAATGTTCCCTCAATTGCTAAATTTTGGAGGCATTGATCCTTTGCTTTATTAGCAATAATAGTAAAGGTGACCATTCCTAAGAGCTAGACATTATTTTTCTTCTAGGCTATGAATTTTGCCAAGGAGGAAATTTGGGTCAATTTTTCTTCCATTGCTTTGTCTCCAGTGATTGGAGCCGTGCGTGGCACGCTGGAGTTCGGGAGCTGTTTGTTGAATAAGTGAAGAAATGCCATTTTTGAGGACTTGCTATGCTTGGAGCTCTGTAGGGTTGGAAGGAACCTTCTGTCCATCTCCTGAATGTTTTAATGATTTGAATCTATAAAACAAGGGACAGCTTAACACAAGAGGAAGCATACAGATGTAGTTGCAGCTGGGCACATGGGAGTGACACAAAGATGGCACCCACAGAAGAGCAGCCAGGTGGTGGAAACGTCACCACGGGCAGAGAGTGGCACACTTTCCCTGTGCACAGGAAGGGGAGGGCAAGTTTGGGGGAAGAGTAAATAACTGTGGGGATGGAGGACAGACTGTGGCCTGAGGCAACATTTGTCTGAGTTCTGGGTGTGATGTTTGACTTTCAGTCTCTTCTGTGATATGAGTTTACTGGTCGTTGGTTGATGGAATTTTGGAGAAGAGAGAGGAGGTGGTTGTGTTTCCTTTTGGTGGGTCTGGTCTTTAGGTAGACAGGGAAGCTCCAGAGAAATCCCATTGCTGCAATTTGGAGAGACATAGAGGGGGAGGAGCAAGGGCAGGGAAGGCAGAGAGACATCATTTTACAGTTCAGACTGCCCAGGTGCCACAGCTCTGGGTGTCCTTTGTTGCATCTCAGTAGCGCCCGCCTGATCCCTTCACGTGTGCCCTCCCACTTCAGTGTCACAGCATCATTAATATGTCCATTGACAAGTGAGTTCATGGAGACACAGAGAAGCTGAGAATCTGTCCCAGGATCACACATCCAGAGACAGGCGGAGCCCGCTCGGATCTCTGCGCCCGGTGCCACAGCCCGCTGCTGGTATCAGTGTGCTACAGAGAGTATGCCCACTTTGTGTGGATTGGCACTGGTTATCTGTTAATGGAGTCGTGGCAAAGAGTTGGTTCACTCGTGTCTGTAATTACCTGTGTGAGAGGCTTGGCACAGTGCACAATACTAACCTCATGCAATTTGTTGGCTTCTGTGTATGCAGAAAGGCCTTGTGGTTTTCAAGAAAAAGTTTGACTGGAGAGAGAAGTGACTGTGAATCATGAGGTCAGTGAATGTAAGGAGTCAATGACAGGCAGAGTGGAAATTGAGATTATAGAAATTACATATTTAGGTTCAAGTTATAGCTTAGGCACTTCTGGGTCGTGAATCAAATAATTAGCTGTCCAGTTGCAATAACATATTGTTATTTTTAAAGCTTTCTGGTTTCATTCTGTGGGAAAAAAACAAAAGTCTTCTACTATATTAGAAGAAAGATAATGTGATGCTTAACCTTTAGTGTGAAGCAACTTCTCAAATTTGTACATTAAACTAAAATCTTTTTTAGGTATGGCCTTGTCCCACCCTTGTTTTCCAGACAGAATAGGACTAATCTGGTTTATAACCACCACTGTCTTTACTCCTAAGAGGATAAGGCAGATGGCGAGATAGCACAGTACTCCTTGGTAGGTGTGACCATTGGAAAGATTATGTCAACTTAAGGCAATCAGGAACCATGCCTAGACTGGAAATTGAGAACCAGACTGGATTAGAATGTGAGTGATTTGTGGGCCTGCCAATGAGGGAAGAGCACCCACCAGTAGTGGGAGGCCCAGCTGGAACTCTAATGGTATAAAAGAATGGAAGAAGGAAGATTGTTACAGCTTCTTCCTCTGGGAAAGTGCTCACCTTCACAGTTGTCTACAGATGCAGACTTGCTCCACGCCACAGATCTCCATCACAGATTCACTCCAGTCTCGACTTGCACCCGTCTGCCCATCGCTGATCTTCAGTTGCCGATATTCAGTTGCCAATCTTCAGGCCCTGGTCTTCACCATCATTTTTTGAACAACAGAGATCCGCAGCAGACTCTCACAGGCCGTCCCGCAGTCCCGGGCAGGAGTTCCACTTCATGGCTGAGCAGCATCGGACTCTCCAGCTCTCACACATGCAGGCCGCCATCTTGGACTATGTCTGTCCTCAGATTTGTACACATTCTGAATAGATGCTCTTTTTGTTATAATTTCTGTAAATTCTGCCTTTTATAAAAAAACAAACTAATACAGTAGTTTAGGAAATGCTCATGGCTCTGAGAACAGAATCCAAAATGCTTAGGAGTCATTTTATTTCCTATCCTCTCAATTCATTTGCATTCATCCTAGCCGTATCTCCAGACTCTCCTCGACTTCAGAAAATGGAAGGAAGAAAAAAGCATAGAAGTTTATTTCTCAGAAATTGAAGCTGTCAAACATGCCTTTCCCCTTTTCCCTAACCCAACTTTCTCCTTCCCACTATAAATACTATTCCTTTAAGTCCTGCCGGACTCTAGGCTGCATGAGAAGGAAAATATAGCATATGTGGGATGAAACTGAAAGAAAAATAACAGCTTCTTTTGCCACTCTGGCCATAGCCCATTACCGAATTTCAGAGAATCAGGGTGCAGTTTTTACTGCGTTCTCTGGCCACTACAATGGAACTGATCACTCCATTGTTACATGCCAGTCTCCCAAAAAGAGTGATCTATGCATGAGTTTCGATTTCTCCTAAAATAGAGGAAGTGTAACAGGAAGGCTCCCTAGCCCTTGGACAAAGTAAGAGTCCTTCACGATGTTTCCAACCTGACTTCCTGTGGCCAGGGAACAGAGAGAGAAACAGGGAGCATTTTTCATCCCATACCTACCACCCATTTTATAGGTGAGCAAGGTGGTGTCATTAGAGTCCTAAAAAGTACAACAGAAAGGTCCCACTTCAGTAACCTGTTTTAACCACTTCCCACCTTAGCTTATCTTCCAGTAGATAGACCATGAAGTCCACTTCCACATTCTCTTAATGAGGACCCTAAAATGTTAAAATCTTGCTTCCTGTAACTTGAAAATTGCAGGCTTCGAAGGAAGCCAATCTTGGAGAATTTTCAAATAAATACATTTGCAGGGTATTTCTAAAACTGCCTTCTGTTTCTGGTTTCAGTTTACTTCCAACATGTATCCACAGCTTTCCTTGATCACAGAAACTGTCCACACTTAGTTTAGCAAGAACTGTTACAGGTGAACCTAGCCCGTTCACTTTTACTCTTGGCGTCAGACAGGTGAAAAGACAGAAGGATCTCGACACTGATGGCAACAGCAAGCATCATGGCTGCTTTGGATTGAAAGAAGGCAGCTAGGTGAAACAAGGAGAGTGTTCAAAGAAACATATTTTGTTTGTGTTGCTGATAGCAGAACCAAAGCCAGAAAAATGTTTAAAATTCATCCACATAATGCAGTATTAATCAGCCAGTAAAATTATGGCTGAGAAAAATTTATGACCACATAGAATACATTCTGAAAAAATAATGGAAAAATTAAAATGCAAAATCATTTCCTTTGCTTTTTCTGTGATTACAGCTATACATGGGGACACAAGTCTGCATGAGTCAAAAGACTAGGAGGAAATATTAGAATACCAAAAGTGGTTCAGAGGTGCAGGAAAATTATAGATACAATATGTCTCTTTGTTTCATAGTTCACTAGGAATGTAAATATGTTTTATAGTAAAGTTAAAAAAATAAGAGTTCATAACTTTGTGGGAAAGGGATTGTAGGAATCCCAAGGTGAGTTACTAGTACCACTGAGCAGGAAAGGTAATGTTGCCAGCGGGGTTCTTCCTGAGGAGGAAGGAGGAGAAAAGTGAAAAAAGATTCATACATCACCTGCTGTGAAATCTTTTGAACACTGAATAGAGACATGATGAGAAAATGAAGACCCAAAGATGAAGGACAAGATCATGGCTGACATACTCCATGAGAGAGAGGGACAGACAGAACTTTTTATTTTAGGCAAAAATGGCTTTATCTGCCAGTAACTTGCAGCAAGTAGTTGGCGTGGTTACTTACAAAACTTCCAAGTGGTGTAAAATCTGACAAAAATAAATGACACAACCCACAGGATCAGTGTCGATGAGAAGATACGTCTAATATCGGAAATCCAAGAAGGAAAACACAGTTGGTATCTCCACGCATCTCTTGAGGCGGGATATCTGGTCTAGAAAACCCACAAGCACAGAGTTTTGGGGAAAGAATGCTAGTTCTCAGAGTTCCTTTTCCTTCGTTCCTGTTGCTTATAGACCATAAATATCAGTGGGACATCTGAACAGCAAAGTCAGAGGGAAACAACTTTTCTAACTCAGTGAAAAGAATGACCTTGGAATCTCCATGTATAAAGTAAGCCGCATGAATCGTTATAGAAATGTGGCTTTCAGGTTAAACAACTGATGTTTTTAATCATACAAAAGTTTATGGAGGGGAAGTTCAGGACTGATCCAAACAGAATGTAAAAGATTTTCTATCATCTCTTCTATTTTAAGACTTTTTTTCAGATTTGGACTATTGTGATTATAATTAACCTTTATGTACATTAAGATTTTAATTAATTTCCTTCCCATCTCTAATTAAGTGTGATTTTACTTTGTGACTGGCGACAGAGAACAGAAGCAACAGGGGCAATGAGCATAAGAGTTCATCCCTTCCAGAGGTGTACGCATTCGTCCTCATACTCATCGTTTCTGCCGAGCGTAGCCATTTGCTTTTCTTTGAGTTTTTAAAAATGTAAAACCTTGAGATGTTGGAAAAAGAAATGGTCCTTTGGTGTACAGATGCCCTGTATTAAAGCCTCCATTTTCCCCTTAATTTTTTCACATGCAGTCTGTCCTGGTGGCCGTCCTTCCCCACTGTACAGGCCTGAGATCTTAGTAGTTCAGGTCTTTCATGCCTAGGAAATCTTGGCCTCCATCCCTGGTGGTCTTGGAAGACCCAGAAAGAGAGTTCTGAGTAGCATCCTCGGCTCCGCAGCTCCCTTTGGTCCAGCTCATTGGCACCTCTCTGCTTTTGCACGCTCTTTGGGATTTTCAGCAGTGCAACCCTTTCTCTAACTCTGTTAGGCAGTGATGTGTTTCTCTTCCCAGCACCTAACCTTCCTGTTGGCCTCTGTCAGGTTAACCTAAGTGGTAGACTTCTGTTGTAAGAATATTAATCATTGTAGCTATCGTGGAGTACTGGAAATGCATTCCGGCTATAGCATGCTTTTTCCCCCCATTTTGTTGATATGTATAAGTACAAAATTTAAGGTCTACAATGACGTTTAGCATTATGTACACCTATGTATCTTGTCAAGGTGACAAGGACTTTCCCTCTCTCCTTCTGCCCCTACCCCTATCACTTAAAGGACTTCTTTGATTTTTTTCCTTCTTTTTTCCCCTTGCTTCTTTCTACTGTTTTCACCCCTCTTCCCAACCTTGTTGGTTTTACTCTCTCACAAATTTCTCTGTGCATTTCAACATAATGTCTTCTCTCCACTAAATTGTCTTTTAATTAAATTGCCCCCTGAGGGCCTACATTCGCAAGTTTTGAGGGGAGGTCCAGCGCAAATGGTTGGTCTCTATCCAGAACGTGATTTCTGAGTGTGTTGAGTCTTCCCAAGTGTACAGAAGGGGCCGCTTTGCCTATGTGTCATTTCCCCACCCTCATAGATGTGGCTAGAATACAGGGCCCTGGGGTAGAAATCATATGATGACCTGTGATAGACATTTTGAGCCACTTTTTGAGCCATTTTTTTTTACAAAGGAAATATGAGTAGAGCAATCAGCACACACCATTGTGTTTTCAGTATAAAGTTGTAAAATTAGTCATTATTAATTGTGGAGCATATCTTAAATAATAGTTATTTTTCCAACACCCAATCTATATTGACCTATGTTAAGTTATCCACTAAGTGACAGAATGCCCACTTTTTCTAAGCAGATTGACACAGCAAAATATTAGGTCCTCATCCTTCTTGGAATGGAAATACTAAAAGTCTTATTTTGGAGTTGAAAACGTGTTGATGTGGTTATTTTGGGAAAAGAAAAAGAACCAAATAAAATCCCCCAAAAAAGCATTAAAGGAAGCAAAGCAAATCTTAAACTTTAAAAAATAAAAATAAAAAGGTCATGAGCTGATGAGCTGACATGTAGGTGGACACTGTCTTATGCATTTCCCTGTATGTGAACTTTCTTGTGTCTCTAAATGCCGGTTCTCGCTCTAGTCTCTGAGATGGCGGTGAGCCCTGGGAGAAGCCCTGAGTAGGAGGTCAGAGATGTGAAGTTGTTAGGGCGAGGGAAGCCAGCCACTTCAAACCTCGCCTCGTGACTATGCTGCGCGCATGCACCTTAGAAAGGGGCAGGTAGCCATCGAGGTCAAGTACTTGACTGTTCTCTGAGGATTCACCTGTTTCCTCCACTTCACACTCTGATCTCCTAAGAGTTAAAATTACTGACTTCATTTACTGTTAGTAGGTAGGTATATCCATTGAGGAACACCTTAGTCTTCTTTCCAATTGAAAACTCAGTGATGCAAGTTTTGTTCCCATAAGCTTTCTAGCATCCTTTCCCGTCTTCATAAGGATATATGCAATTGTGCCAATGGGGAAGGACCACTGTGTATGTTATCACAAAGTTCTGTGTTTTCACCTGTAGAATGTATAGAAAATCATCCAGCTAATTTTCCTTTAAAAAGTAGTATGTTGGTCTTCAGTAGAAAGTTGTGTGTATTGAATTTAGCATCCTTAATGTTAAGTTATGATGTTTCTGAGTAAATAACACTCCTTCAAAGGCTAACTCATTTGACTCCTTAAAAGGCTTTTCTCTGTATGTCAAATTGTAAAGCTTGGAAGTAGCAGGCTACCCAGTCAACATATACAGATGAATAATTTTTCTATATACCAATAATAAATTTGCAGCAAGTGAAGTGACAAACTCAGTTCCATTCAGCAGAACCACAAACAATAACAACAACAAAAACACCTGCAAATAAACTTGTCCAAGGAAGTAAGTTCTACAATGAAATTTACAAAACACTGATGAAAGAAATTGAAAAAGGCGTAAAAAGATGAAAAGGCTCGTGTTCATGGATTGGAAAAATTGATAAAGTGCCTTTGGTATGCAGAGAGAATCTATAGATTTAATGCAGTCTTCATCAAAAGTGCCAATGATATTCTTCACAGAACTGGAGGAAAAAAGTCCTAAAATGTGTATGCATTGTTCACAATAGCTAGCGATGGAGGCCCACCGATGGATAAATAGATAAGGAAAGTGTACTATCTATAAATGATAAAGTGTGACTCAGCCGTATTCCTCTCACTTGCAACAAAGTAGAAGGAACTGTAAGACATTGTGTGAAGCGACCTAAGCTGGACACAGGAAGGCAAGTGCTCACTGTGTGTTCTCTCTCGTCTGTGGAAGCTGAAGAGAAAAGAATGAGCCTAAAACTAATATAGTGATTGCTACAGATTGGCAAAGGTAGAAGAGTGTGAGGAAACGTGATCATTGCACAGTGTATGTATTTACTAACATTGTAATAATGTGCTAATAATAAGTACAAACAGTTAATATGATGGTTAACAAAGACAGTAAAATTTTCTCTAACAATTGGGAGAATAAAGATGGAATAAAAGTGAAGATATTTGCTGAACGTTTTGCTAATTAAAAAATAATTTACTGCTTCAAAGAAAGTGTCTTAAGAGCTGAACTAGCAAAACTAATAAAAATAGTTGCATCTAAATGTGCTGGTTTGTTCTTTTGAAAAGATTTGTCATCGACAATGTAGAGACAGTTGCTAGTGGAAGTCATGAAAATAAGGAAGTCGCCTTATGTCCCGTTTTGTAGTTTTGCGATGGTGTTAATGAAAAACACTTTTAAATAGTGATACAATAAGCACTATTCTGTAATGACCTTTTACACCAAAATAGGAAATCCTGGTGATTAAAAAGTGTGTTTTGGGAAAACCCCTGATTCCCTTCTTCCAGTGTCCATTGTGCCCCCCCAAGATGCCAGACATCTGCGCAATGGTTTAAGTCTACCAGTGAGGCAGTAGCACTTGGCCTTGCTTCCATTTAGCAAATGTTTAAGAATAAAGAAATTTGCTATGGTCCAGATAAGCGTAGGAAGTTTAGCCAGTGAGTTCTTGAGGAACACCTTTAGTGTTAACAAGGGCCCACATCCCTAGAGCATTTTCTCTTTGCTTTAGAAATAGTACCATCAACTTCTTGTCTTATATCTAATGAAACACTCGGGCTTCCCATGACTCCCTAAGTCCTCTGGTGGATTCATCCGTGACACTCCCTGTGTGCATGGATCCCATCAGGAGGCCTCTGGCCTCTGGAACATACATAGCCGCACCGGCTCTGTCTAGGAAAGCAGCTCAGCCTCAGGAAGCCTCCCAGCAGCCCTCAGGACCTTCCCAGCCAACAGCCACCTCAGAGGACACAGCTGCTTCCTCATCTTTCTCCCTGGAATGGATTATGCAGAACCAACCTTGCATTCTTGTCAACTTTGCTGTCACAATTTCTCCCCCCGCTGGAGCTTTTTTTTTTTTTTTTTTAAGTCATTTCTACTCTGAGTGATGGAGACAGCTCTGTGAATAGTTTTGGGAACCCCTGCAACGCCCATGTTCCTCCCAGCCTTAGTACCAGCTCCTGGGCAGCACCTGTGAGGCCACAGCTGGAAATGGAGGGGCCACTGTCACAGTCGACATCTTTTCATTGCTCTTCAGACCTCAGATCACCTTGACTCGATACTGACCCCTCAGAAACCCTGCAGGACCCCTCTAGCTCTGATCTTCAGCAACTTCCAGTGAACTGAGAGGCAAGCCTAAAGAAGAATTTTATTAAAAAATTAACTCTGGAAGAGTTCTTTCATGAAGTTTCGTTACTCTGCAATATTCAGATCAAGCCCCTCTCGACTCTAAAGTTAGACTAATTCGCAAGCAGCAATTTAAAGTCTTGTCTTTATTTGCTGTTTACATATAAAGGCATAAAATACATCACAGAGGAGAAATAAGCAGAATAATAAAAGATTAAATAAAAGAGATTTCATTTTCATTGTAAATACTTGCATATGTTAATTATTTTATTCTATATATATACATGCGTATTTATATATTTTTGAAGCAAAAAGTTCATGACCTAAGAACACTGTTCCATCCTGTATGTATTCAAATTTTTGGATAAAGTTAAGTCAGATTAGAAATTTTAAATCAAATTCAAAGGATTCCATGGAAAATGATGGGAATCCTGAGACTGCTGTAAAATTAACACCCCCACCCCCGTGGGAAGGTTTTCATTTCTCACCATATCAAAATCATCTGTGAAGACAGCCTTAAATATGCTCACCCAGACCGCTGCTTTTAGAGATTCTCGTGCGATAAATGGGCATGTAGCATGGATGTCATAACTTTTATAAAATTCTGTAATGGCTTATTGGAGCTGAGAACCACTGTCCCATAGGTGCTACCATTGGGTACATTATTCCTAAGATAAAGACCTTTAGTGCTAGATATGATGGTGCTAGGGCTAGGGATCAATATAAAAGCCCTGAGTTCAATCTTAATTTTTAGTCCATCGACTACAAGTTTGGTGTCCCCCTAAGCAAGGACTTTAAGAATATCTGATAAACTCTTTGCTTTACATGTTACAAACACGAGATGCCATGGCAGTAGATTCCATATCCTTGTAAAGAGGTGACCCTACGTTTCTGTTGTAAGGGAGTCCAAGGAGAAGAAAGAGAAGACAAGGTGGAGAAGAAGTTTTGGGGGAGGAGTTGGGACCCTGGCGTGAGAGAAAGGAACCAGACTTGGAGATGCCACCCCAAGGGCCACCTCACTTCTGCTTGTCTTCAGACCCTGGACACCTACATGCATTGAATGCAGAAAGCCAGGAGAAAAGGGGTTCAGGTGACATCGTGGCTCCCCCATTTGCAAGTGCCCCAGTCAGTGGGGTTAGAAAGACAGATCTCCATTGTGTCTTCAAAGCCCTTGGGTCTGTTCATGTCTTACTGTTTATTCTTCAACAGATAACTACTAAACCTCCTCATCCTCATTTCGCAGGAATGCTTTCAGTCACATCTGTAAGTTTTTTCAGATAGTGCTGCTGGCGCCTCTATTGTTGGCTTTCCCATTGGTTTGTGGGCAAAGAAAATATTTTTTCTACTCTGACATCAAAAACAACCCAGAACAGTGAACTTAAAAGGAGGCAAAATTACTTGGCATACTTTTTCTATGACTCACTTAAATATCTTCACTCCCAAGTAGACTTTTCTATATTATAGTTCAGTCTTTCTCAAATTATTTACCTTTTTTCTTAAATAAACAAAATATGAAGTTTCTGCTTAGGTTTTTTTGAAATTCAAAATAAATGGGCTCTGACCTCAATGCTAGTTTGTCTTCAGCCTTCAGATACATATTCTTTTCATCTCGTCTCTATTCCTAGCAAGTTTCTGAGCCACTCCCAGGAATTGTCCCATAAAACTAATCTCACCACCTGCTTCCTGGTCCCTCTTTACAGGTGGCACCTCCTACCACACTGCCTATCCGCTTCTGAGGTGGGGGCCTGGAGGGCAGGCACTGCTAAATCAGCCTTACTGGCTTGAGTGACAGGACCATCACTGGCAGCCTCAACGAGATTGTACCAGGCACACAGGAAGGCCAAGAGGGAGCTGGCTGGGTTCCTATGTGTATTAATGCCCTGTTGCTCCTGTAGCAAATTATCACAAGCTTGTTGGTTTAAAGCAATATAAACTTATTACCCTATAGTTCTACAGGCTAGAAATCCAAATTGGGCTAACACTGAGTCCTTTGATTCCTTCATCCCATGTCCATTGTGTGCCACCAAGATGCCAGACATTCCATGCAATAGTTTAAGTCTAGCAATGAGAAAGTAGCCCTTGGCCTTACTTCCACTTAGCAAATGTTTAAGAATAAAGAAATTTACTGTAGGTCAGATGGGAGGTCTTCTTTGAGGATGCCTTTGCTAGCCTTTAGGGGCCTCGTGGGTCTCTAGCCTTTGGGGGCTCGGGGCCCCTTCCATCTTCAAAGCCAGATGAAGTTCATCATTGCCACCTCTGCTGCTTTTGTCGTGTGCCCTTCTCTCTGCATCCTACCTTTACCTTTTAATTATAATGATCTTTGTGATTACACTGGACAGACCCAGACAATCCAGGCCCATTTCCCCATCTCTAAAACCTTAATTAGTTCTACAGCGTCCTTTTGCCACATAAGGTAACACATTCACAGATCTCAGAGATTAGGAGTAAACATCTTTCCAAGACCATTGCTTCACCCAGCACAGTATGTAATGACCTATTTCCAATGAAAACATATCTCCACACTGTGGTTTCTAGATGCGTTCCTGGTCTTCCCGATCCTCACCCACCTCATTAGCTCTTCTCTCCTTATTACCTGCCACCAACTCAGGTTTCTGTGAATTATTGCCCGTAACCTGGTTGGACTTTGTCCACATTTTTCGTACGTTGCTGTGGATTCCTCCCCCGTGATAATATGTCCCTATTGCCCATAAGACCTATCTCAAAGAAACTATCAGCTGCAAATTAAATGTTCCCCTCAGAGACCAGTCTTCTACACAGTGGTGAGAGCTTTCATTCCCTCTCAGATAGTTTTAAACATTTATGACATATGTGTGTGTGTGTGTATTATATAATATATATATATATATATATATATATATATATATATATATATATATATATATATATTAGCATTTTTGCCTTCCTCAAGTAGAATTAGGGAGTTGATTAGTGCCATATCTGTGGTTCCAAACCTTCTGTAATGGCACTCATCCATGATATTATAGTTCCTTCTTTATAGGTATATTTGTCAAATATTTTTTCACACTTCTCAAAAACAGGACTGTCCTTTTTGTCTTTAGATACAGAGTACTTGGTACAGTAAATGCCCAACAAATACTATTGAAAAAACTAAGCATGTAGTTAACACTTGCAAATACACTGTCAAACTGGATTTGGGTGAAAAATGTAAATTTGATTAAACAGGGATTAAAGACTAAAAGGACTTAATTTTAAGATCAGTCTCATTACAAACTCCAAAGATGATGTTTTAACGAAGTTCTGATAGAGTATTTTTCCCATTTCTGTTCCAAGAAGGTGCAGTTTCCAAAAAAAAAAAAATTAAATCTTAATACTAATTTACAGAGTATAGAGTATGACAGCTACATAATCAGTCATGCTTATATAACTCTAGTTTCTGTTCCCAGCACGAAGGAATGGGACACTGGCAGGGAAGGTGGGAATTCTAGTTCTGGTGTTACAGGTTCAAGGTAAAAGGAAATTATAATAAATTAACCTGGGACAAAAGGGTGAGGCTGGAGCATAGTACAATGGTTAGGTGCTTTTTGCTTGTCTCCCCAGCAGCACATAAACCTGGCATGGTGGTGCATGCCTATAATCCCAGCCCTCATGAGGCTGAGGCAGGAGGGTTGCCATGAATTCAAGGCCAGCCTGGGCTATGTCATGAGTTCCGAAACAGCCTGGACTACAGAACAAGATCCTGTCCTAAAGATGATAAAAGGACGTAGAAATGAGCCTTCAAAAAGAATGTTAAACAACAACAACAACAAAGCAAAGGTAAATGAAAGAAAACAGAAGGAGTGAAACACAGCCAAGAGGAGCAGGATGGGTAGCTTAGGTGAAGGGTTAGTTGAGCTGCTTAGTGGAGTAAACGCTCAGGATAATTAACTCATGGAATCCATGGTTACTGCAACAGTTGTGGTCCAAGGTCAGAGTTGGGGCTATGTTCTGACTTCAGAAGGAAAAATGCTTCTTCCAAGGAAGTTCAAGGTCGACATGTCAGTGTTCAACATGTCTGGGTGATCTGCCGACTAGTATGGAAATGAACAACGTCATATTTGAGACCATAATCACAGAGACAGTCTTGCAGCCCCACTTCTGGGAGGCACAAATGCCTGTAGCTCTGAAAGGGGAAATGTGACAGTGGAGGATGTCTCAGGCACGTTTCCATGAAAACCCTGCACAACCAGCTCACTGACACTGCAAAACACCACTTGGGTTACAAGTGGCTGTGGACAGCTGCTTCCTGGACATGCCTTCACCTTGGAGTCACGTTTAATTACACACTGGAATTGACTGGGCACAGGGCTGCCACTCATGGGACAAAGAAAGACCTGCCATTTTGGAAGATGAGAAACAGGCTATAAATCCAGGGGTGGGGACCTTGTTCCCTCCGGGTGGTGCCAGCCGGACAGCAGCCCAGCCAGGTGGCTGGAGTGAGGAGCCTGCGGTGAGGAAGTCCTGTTTCATCATAGGAACAAACATTCTTTTTAATGAAGAGCTGGTAAGGAAGCTTATTGTATAAAACCCCATTTGAGTTTTAATATGAAGATGAGTGTTGAAATCAATCATTACTCACTTCTTTATAAGTGTAATAACATACAGGATATGCACTTGTCAGCCAGGGTGACACCCTGTGGGTGTGGCTGGACACCTGGCCACGCCTCATGTACTGTAAGCCTGATGCTATGAGTTGGTGAGCTTTTGGAATCTCTCCTGGGAGCTGTGCATGCGTTTGTGTGTTTCTCTCTGTGTGTATGTGTGTGCACATGCACACCTGTGTGCTCAAGAATCATGCTTGTAGTTTAAAAGCACAGCACTAGTAATAAGGGTTGGCCATCAGGTGAGGTAAATGTAAGTTTACCTAAGTGAGTAGGTTCTAGTGAATATATATCGTAAACATATACAAATAATGTGATATAGAAAAATAAATAGCTTAAAAATAAATATTTTGATGTCTTAACACACCAATGACGTCTTTAAGGAATTTGGGGTAGGACTCACCTACCTATAAAGTGTAGGGTATAAAAGTGATATAAAGAAAAAATAAATAGATTATGATGTCTTACCACACCAATGACGTCCTTATGGAATTTGGAGTAGGACTCACCTACCTATAAATCATAGGGTAGGGGTTATCCAGTGTCCATCAAAGGACATAGCCATAGGGTAGGGGTTATCCAGTGTCCATCAAAGGACATAGCCACTACTTAGCTCCAGCTGCTGCTGCTGTGAGGGATACAGGTAAGTATTGGCCAGATTTTAAGGATTTTTTTTTCCTCAAGAAATGTCAGGAATGCATATGTTTGTATAAAATTTGCCAAATTTTAAGGACACAACTGAATTTTTTTTATTGCACACAGCTCCATTGCTTATGACACCTGCTACAAAGGAAACAGTAGGAGCGTAGGGAATTGTCAGGCTTCCCTTTTCAGGTTTTGTTTGTCTTTTTCTGTACGTAGTCTAGGGATTTCGTTTTCTTTCTAGCTTAGTGGTCTCATCTCAACAACTTTCTTATTATAGATTAGTGGTCCTCAGGTAGGAGCAGTGTTGCCTCCAGGAGGGACACTGGCAGTCGAGGCGCAATCTGGGTGGTCCCAGCTAAGGACTGAGAGGCTGCTGCTGGCGTGGGTGGGGGATCGGATGCTGGGAAATAGTCTACTTTGCACGCAACAGTTTGTACAAGAATATAGCGCTGCAGCCAGAAATGACAACACATTTGAGAAATGCTGGAGTGAAACAGTTTTTTGGTACCCCTTTCTTCCTGCTTCCCTCCCTCCCCACTTCCTTCATTTCATCTTATATTCTGTTTCTACTGATTTCTGCAATCTCACTAAGAATCTTTAGTTTGGTAGTTCTCAAATTCAAAGTGTAGGGGAAAAAATTCACAGGAAAGGTTGTTAAAAATGAAGTCTCCCAGGCTACATTTGTAGGTATTCTGACATGTGGCCTTGTGCATCTTCGAGTTCTGCCTTTTGGATAAGTCCCCAGGGGACAGGAGAGGAAGATCCTGTACGGGCTACAGTGTGACAATTTTTGTTTTGGTCGTCTCTGGTCTTAACTTTGGTTTTAGATCCTTTATAATAAGAAATTCTTAGATACATGCTGTTACTTCCGGTGCACCCTTCACATAACTTTTCATCAGTATCTTCGGAAGTAGGCAAATTAAAATGTTGTCATGAACAAACACCTGAAATTAGCTAGATGCATATTTGGTTCTTATTAGTTGTCCAAGTACCTGAACAAAGTATCTTAGAGAGTCTTCTCCGAAAATTTCTAATTTCTTCTCTCTGCCTTCTTTTTAATATATTGTATATAAAAAAACGGAGTGATAGTGGCTTCCTTTAAATATTGAATATTTTTGTGTTTCAAGCATATGAAACAAAGGAGAATATGAAGTATATAATTAATACTATTGAAAATGAACTATATAAATGATTTCAGCAAACTAATATAAATGAAACATAAATCATTAACTCTGTATAAAGATGACATTATGCCCTGTACCACAAAGGTCATGGGGGAGAAGGGTTGCATATTTAAAAACTGCTTAGTACTGCGTTTTGCCGCTGCAGCAGCTGCCCTGCAGGACTTCACCCCATGTCACACCTTCCATTGTATGTTAATTTCCTTTGCAGTCAGGTCTGCAGAGTTGTTCAGTGTCTTCTTGAAACTTACAGTTGGAAGGATTCATGACAATTCCTGGGTGATAATTGAGGCACATGATTTGGTACGTCATTCCCAATACATAGACCCTCGTCAGCGCAGGTCAGACAACTCAAGCCTACGAACACTGGTGGCTGAATCCAAGCTGGATGCTGAGAATCTCAGATAACCTTTAGGCCAACTTTGATAGCTTCTCTGGAGAAACTTTTTTAACAATCTGGAATTCTCTTTGGAGAGTAGTGTGCCTTACAGAGTGTCCTAAAAATTTCTGCATTTCTTTTCCCCATCTTCTTTCTTATGCGTCATATTTGTGGCCCAGAGGAAGAGGGCTGAGGATGGCTCCCTGCAAGCACGATGCTAAGATTTGATTTTATTTTTTAAGCATGTGAACCAAATGGCGGAGAAGAACATGAACTATATAATGGATAATAATTTGAGGATAATCCATGTACGTGATTTCTTGCCAAACCAATGTAATTTTTTTTTGAGACTGTTTCATTGTGTGGTCTAGGCTGGTTCTAAATTCACTTTGTAGTCCAGACTGGCCTCAAACCTGCAGCAGTCCTCCTGTTTCAGCCTCTCAAGTGCTGGGTTTATAGGTATGCACCACCACACCCAGCTTATGGGGTGCTGGGGAGTCAAACTCCAGGCTTTGTGCTTGCTAGGCAAGTGCTTTAATGGCAGAGATGTGCTCCAGCCTTCTGATGTAAATTAAAAGTTGTAAAAGATGACTTCCTATAAAGGTTATGGCTAATACCATGTGCCACGAAGGTCATTGGGGTTGGATGATTTTTGTTTACATCAAATTATAATAGACCTTATAGTGGTTGTCAGGTAGTGTTGGGACAAGTCTTCAGCATCCCCATTGTAATTTTTGTCACATGCTCTTCAACTTATTAATGAATGTAAATACATGTCTTATGAGCAGATGTCTTTTCACTCATTTCTCTAATCTCCTCCCTCGTAAAAAAAAAAAAATCTGAACTTGAACTTAAAATGATGAAATCTGGTATATAACCTAGCCAGCTGGTATCATAGGCCAGCCATTCATCTTCTTGGTACATTATTCCATGTGACTTAAAAGTGAGACGAAACTGGCTGTTTTCTGAGATACTTTGTTTCTAGAGGTCTATAGTTTCCCTCAGTTGCTTGCAGTTTGGATACCATGACCTCAGATTTTCATTGATTTGGGGAAGGGGAAAATCACAGTTTTCTGCATTCTCCACCCCTTTTTACAGGGTGGGAGGGTCAAGGGCAAGAATATTTCCCATCAACCCAGCTCAGAAAGGATCCAGGTTGATGCAGCTCTCTCAGTGATGCTTCCTGGACCTTCAGAATAGGGATACAGACTGCTGTTTGCTGCATTCTCAGTGGGATATGGTTCTTCTGTGAAGCTAAGTACAATTTCTTGCTTTTTTCTTTTCTTTGCTTTTCTTTTTTTGGAGGGTGGGGAGTGGGGGAGGGGTCTTCTATTGTCCTTGTCTCCTAAGATTCTCCCAAGGTTAGAAATGGCAGCATTGTGTACTTGCTTCCTGCCCATGCAGAGAAGTCGTCAGCAGGCCTCTGGCCACGGACTGCCTGGCCTTCTGCCATGATGCTCAGTGTGCAGCTTTGACAAGCACTTTTGGCCTGGTATGCTTTTTGACCAGACAGAGGCTGGGCTGAGCCTTAGGTAGAGTTGATTTCCAGCTAGATTAGCCTTTCTGAAGTTTGGATTGAAAACTAGTTGCCTCAACTATTTCTCTTAAAAGCTCCTTTAGAGAATTGGGTCTGTAGTCATCACATTAAGTAATCTAACCCAGTGGTCCCCAACTGTTTTGACACCAAAGACTGGTTGAGTTGAAGATTGTTCTTCCAAGTACAGGGGCACAGGTACGAGGATAGCTTTGCTTTTTATTGTTATTATTATTGTTTATTAGAATGTGAATATATATATATATATATATATATATATATATATATATATATATATATATATATATATACATACATACATACATACATATACATACTACGGGTTCAATAAATGTTAATTATATATTAATTTGGGAAGTTTGTGCCTGTATGTATCACTTTTGACTACTTTTCCTCCCTCTTACCCATTCTCTCTCTTTCCTCCCCCACTCTCAGTGTCTCTTCCCTTCCCCAGCAGTTGGCACCCCTCTTCCTGCCCTCTCCCTTACATTAAGATCTCTTACATGCACTTAAGGCAATCTTATATGTGAGACACCATGAAACACTAAATCTCTGTGTCTGGTCCATTTCATTTCTGGAACATTATTGACTCAAAGTGACCCCGTTTTCTTACAAATACTTCATATTTATCTGTCCTTCCTTAGGTGTGCATAACTTTGCAGTACATATATGTTCCACATTTTCTTTATCCATTCCTCTGTTGTGGCCATGTAAGTTGTTTCCAGCATTTAGCTGTTATGGATTATGCTTTGGAATGGTGGGGAGCAGGGAGCAAAGCTCTGCCTCTCACCCATCAGCAGCCACATTAGATCCTGACAGGGGTGCACTCTCCCGAGACAGACCTTTCCTGCCTGCTCACCTCCTGCTCACGGCTCATCTGTTCCATTCTCAGTCTGGTCCTTCCAAGGCCACGGCCTGGTATTAGTCTGCAGCCCCAAGGTTGGGGACCCCTGATCTAACCAGTTCTAGAAAATCTGCAAAGCATTCATTCATTTGTTTGTTTAGTCTTTCCTCCACTCTATTCAGTACGTGCTTAATGCATACTGTGTGCAATACAATGACATACTTAGACAAGGCCTAAACCTAATAATCCAGAAACGTAACAAATGAATATCATTTTTTGGGCGTGGTCAGTAACTTTTATTCTTCATGGTCATATCTGCATAGGGAGAGTATCTGAATTGAAAAGAGAATTTTTTAGAATTCGGTTCCAAAAATGCCAGTAGAGAATATGAATTCTCTAAAGGGAATGCTGTAGACTTCCGTTGTCCTTATCCAAGGATGAAGATTAAAAAATTATAATGGGGTCAATGATTGTGTTCTACAGTGCTATGTGATTTAAAGCCAGATCATCCTTTAAAAAATCATAGCATGCACTTGACCCTAATCCAGGTCAACAGGAAGAAATGGTTCCCAGTTATAGTCAAGATCCCCCCTCAGGGGTGGCAGCGCAGGCCGCCATGCCACACCAGGAGGAGCTGCCTCTAACGCTGACAAAGTCACAGTGAAATTCACCCATCCAAATCCCCATTGGATCTTCCAAGATCGATAGGAAGTATCAGATCATCACTGGCTGGCCGGCTGTTTCAAGTGAAGGCAAGCCTACCTTTGGGACGCAGCACAGTCCTAAAAGACAAAAAGGAAGAGGAAGTGGCGAGCAATCGGAGAAAGGAAATAAAACCTGTTTTTGTTTGATTTTTTGGAAACCTTGTGTTAACTTTAAGAAATACAGATTTTAATGTGAGGGAAAAAAAAACTCTTGCAGAAACAGCCTTGTTATTCTTTCTGAAGTATGAAATCAGCCTCCCAGAAGTCCTCCTGGGCAGCTTGGCTTTTCATGCTGACTGGGAAAGGCTGGATCCTCTCCATTTAAGCCTGTGCTTCAGTCTCACATAGGAAAAAGCAAGGCAGATTATAAGAGATCACTAAAAACAAAAACAAAAAATATGTCTTATATATTAAACTTTTAAGTTTCTTCGCAATGAGTTAACAGAACATCTTTATCTCTTGAAAAAATAAATTGGTATAGCTAGATGATGTAAATGTGAAGAATGCTTTCGAAACCAACATAGGAAGCATATTCTTTTGAAGAAGCTGTTGTCCACCCTGCCATGCTGAATTTAGTTTTGAGAGTGTCTTACAGCGCCTCCCCCCGGGCGGTGGCTTTGCTCTCTCCAGGACCTGCACCGCTACCTGAGCCCTGCCAGCACTGGGTTGTCATTGCAGGGCCTCAGGATGCTAAGAGACTGAGCTGGTGCAGAGGACGGCTCAGTGCAGACATGAGGAGCAACTGCAAGAGGGTCCCTCATTCAGAAAAGCCCGTTTGGTTTGGCTCTACACTTCCAGACCAGTTCAGCCAGCATCCCAAAAGAGAACCCAGCCTAGAAATATAACTATATATATATATATATATATATATATATATATATATATATATATATATATATATATTTAAGTTCATTCATCACCAGCTACCATTAACTCTTAAATTTAGAGTCACTCTGGTAAGTCAGTGGAATAAAATGTAAAATAATATTTGTTTAGTGAGGATAAAAGCTATCAACATGACCATGTGTTTTCTAGTTCCTCGGGCCATTTAATTGCCCATCTCAACGTGAGTGATGTCCTGTTAACCATTAGCATGTACTTGTTATGCTCAGCCTTCCTTATATTAGTGGCAACTTCTGATTTGAAGATTTTTTAAAATTCTACTTGGCTTCTTTGTCTTGCATTTCTGAAGTAGTCTTAGTAGGCTAATAATACTCAGAAATATTTTTTATGTTGTATTAGTTGCGAAAAATATGTTTTGTTTTGTTTTTGTTTTTTGTGGTACTGAGGATTGAACTTGGAGCCTTCACATTGAGCTATATCCCTGCCCTATTTTATTTCTGTGTTATGAAATAGGGTCTCGCCACATCGGTAAGTGGCCGAGCTGGGCTCAAACTTGCAATCCTCCTGCCTCGGCCTCCCAGTGTTCTACGATTATAGGCATTCTCTATTGTGCCCAGAAAAAAATTAGATAGATAGATAGATATTTGTTATCAGTTCACAGAATAGTTATTTATTCTTTGATTGTGTGTCTCCACTCCTTTTCACACTAGACAATTTTAATGATTTTAATCATTCAGTTGATATCCTCCACACTGGTTGTCTCATATAAAACTTAGTTACTTTTTAATATAAACAATGTAAAGAATTACATATGGTCTGGTTCAATTAAAGTGATTTTTAAACAAAATATGTTTTTAAGTAAGAGTCCTAAAAATAATTGAATTTATAATGAAGAAACTATGAGTAATTATTTTACAGAAAGAATATTGAACCACATGAGTAGACATACTTTTTAAGAAAATTAGTATTGAAGATAAAACTAGGCTAGTCTCCTAGTCTGTATATTTTGTCATTCCTCAATAATGGCTTTTATTTCTTATATTACAATACTAATCATTCTTTTAAAGATATGGAACGAATTGAATGCAGGCAACTTCCTTAGTTGACTCAGGCATATTGAAACTATAAGGACCCTAGATGCCATCAAGGGAACAAAGGGGAAAACCTTTGCAGGAAAGAAGCAACAGATGTCCAGTAGGAGAAGAGAGAATCAAAACATGCCAAAAAAAGCAATGTACAAATGAATTTTTGCTTATTATTTCCTAAATGTTCTTTAATGACTTATTTAAAGTGTCTTCTGAAATTTTTCTAAATAAAAAATTCCTTTATCTAGTGCAACTATCCTCCTTACATCTGTTTGGTAAACTCTTTTCGGTGCCAGGATCAAACCCAGGTCCTCACACATGCTGCGAGGTGCCCCACCCAGTAAGCTACACCTGACCCCCCAAGGCTTTTTTTCTATATTGTATTTGTGTATGATGAGTCCTGCTTGAGCTGACTTCCAGTTTGCTTAGGACGGCAGGCATCCTGCCCATGAAGTTCCTACCAGGTGAGTAATAGCATCTGACTGCTCCTGCCCAATCTGAGACTTCTGCAGATCTTGCAAGACCATGGGAGGGCACAGTCAGTAAAGTGGGGCGCTGTAGGCCCTCTCCAGGTCGTTACCTTCTGCCTCTTTCTAATACCTTCTTTACCTCCGTGACCTTGTTACAACAGTAATGTTTCTTCATAAACCATTCTTAATGAGTCTCTTTACCTTGCATACCCAATGAGATTGTGCTTCCTGTAACAAATTGTCTGCTCAAGCATATGCTAAGAATCAGCCCTTACGGCTGGAATAGAATCACTTTTCTTTTTGAGGGAGAAGCCATTTCCTAGGTGGACAAAGCTACCATCGCGTGAGTTTTGCTTATTTGAAGTGTTTATATTATAAAACTACTTAGAGATTTTGCAGCAGTCATATGTCAGTGGTCAATATAGTTATTCCCAGGGAATAAGAACTTGCAAAAGAGATAAATTATGTGTAGTTCTGAAAGAAGGTTCATTTGATTTAAAATATACGTATGTCTGGAGAACTCAACTATCAGTCACACAGAGCTTTGGGAACTTTATTTAAGAAAGAGAAATAGCAGAAGTCCTCCCCCTGTTCCCCATCAATTCTAGATCTTGTAGAGACTGATTGGCTTGATTTCTGCCTTTTTAAATTTCTTCTCCAGTCAAAATTAAGGTGTCTTCTCCAGGAGCAAAAACAAAGACCCAGGTTGTTGTGATGTCAAGCATAACCCCAGTACACCAAGAGTGACTGGGCTGCCCAAGGAATTAGCGAAGGAAACCTCACTTATTGGGTCCAGTTGCTCTGTACCTCCTGCTGGAAAGGCTTCTGTGGCAACAGAGGAGTGGTGACCCTACAGGTACCTGAAATAAGGCCTTTGACTGTGGATCCCTGCAGCCTCCTCTTAGGCATCTGCTGCAGATGTAGTCAGGTTGTCTGTTGTGGATTTTCACGCCCTCACAGCACATCACATCCTTCTAGGTCTTACCCCACTGTAATGGTACCTTCCTTGATCCTCTACAAATCACTTTACCTCTGGTACAGTGGTGATAACACAGTACTACCTCCCAGGGTGCAAAAGAAGAATAAGCAGGATAATTAAGATGCTGTCCTAGGATTTTTACTATTAGCTCTCCACTGTTTTCCTCCCTAACACATTTATGTCCTTTTAGTATTAGGAAAAACCAAAGAGTGGTTTGGTTTGGTTGCTTTGGTGATGCTTGGAATGGACCTCGTGTATGATAGGAAAGTGCTATACCGTCATGGAGCTATATCCTCAGCTCAGGAGTATATTTTAAATATGGGACTCAGCGGGTAGTCCTGGACCCTAACAATGATGAAACTGATTTTATGGGTGAATTAGGGTATCCGAGAAGAGCTCAGAGGACTCTCTACCTCAGAATGTTCTTTCAAGCACACATTTCTAATATCACAGTATTTGCCCTCTATGTGTATTTTGGAAAAATATATCTAAAATTATCTCTTACCACATGTATAAGCATAAGAGTTTGTGTTTTTCAGACAAGTAGGAGCCAGAGAAGCTCCTTGCAGCTCCTTCCTTAAGACTGGAATGCACGTTAGAGGGTCGCATTTACTTCCATCGGATTCCCCAGAACTCAGTTAACCGTTCACTTCTACCTTCAGGCAGAACCGCACTCAGGCAACAGGATGTCTGCCTCGTCCACTTCAGAACTTCCAAAGAGAATATTGCATGTTCTTGCTGGTGGTGCATTCCAGCCTCTCAGCATAACATTCCAGGATGTTTGGAGGAAATTCTCTTGATGTTGAATCGAAATCCCCTCTTCTGCCCTTTAAATCCTTTGTGTCTTTTCTTGGCCTCGATGGAAACAGAAAATAGGCGCTCGCCGTGATTTGATACATGTCTCTCTTCGTTTGCAAAACTACTGTTGGGGTTCTCATCACCTTCCATTTCTACTCTGAAATAAATCAGCCCCGGTCTTTTTCTACCTTTTTTCTTTCATGTTTTATCCAAGGCTTTGGGGGTGAAGCATTTCTCACTTCGTTCCTCTCAGATACCCCTCCAAGGCGTATATCCTCACAGAGATGGCATAGAATGGCCTGCCTGTGAGGCTCCAGCTACTCTGTGCCTGGGCACTGGCCTGTAATCCCTGCACTCTGGGAGGCTGAGGTAGAAAGATCACAAGTTTAAGCCAAGTCTGGTCAATTTAGTGATTTAATGAGACTGTGTCTCGGAATCAAAACTTTAAAAAAAAATGTGGGGGGACTGAAGATGTAGCTCAGTGTAGATACCCCTGGCTCTGTTCCTCCTACCACACACACACACACACACACACACACACACACACACACACACACACACACAAAAAAAAAACAGATGCCATAAGAATTATTGTGTTTACCATGAGTCTAACTCCAAAAGCCTCTTTCTGTCTCCCTTGCCTTTTTCCAGTAGAGAAAGTATCAATTTCGGTTCTGGGTAAGTCATCCTCCAGAACCTTGTTATTTTCTCTGTAAATCCAGAGAAGGGGTTCTGTTCGAACTCCCTCATAGTCCCATGAGCCTCTGGGCGAGTCCTGGCTTGTGTTTTGAGGGGCTGTCTTCTTCAGTGGCTCAGTGGTTCTGGACTCCGGGTAGATTCCCATTCAGAAAGGTGGCTTGGGCCATCCCCAAATCTCACCAAAAGCAAATCTGTGCCTGGTGAGACTTGCCACAGAGAACACAGGAAGTTGTGAGCCCCCATGAAAATATAGAACAACTCTTCAAATACAGGGCCAACACCCTTACCTAAAATTTATCAAACTTATCATAGCCTACCTTATTAATTTAATTCCTGTATTGATTCACCTTCCCCAAGATTGTAATCACTGATGAAGCCTCTGCATCAGACTGCTCGCAAAAGAGGACACTTCCTACACCACAGACACACGTCAGTCAGTCTCTAACTGATGGGCAATTTCTGCAATAATATTAACAAAATTATATTTTATGAATACAGATAAAGATATCAGTAGGCAGCTCTACACACATTAAAATTTAATATATGGAGACTCAGTCACGAGATAGCTTTTAAAGAAGTCAAGGTTTGGGTTTGGGTTTGACCTAACATTCCATCTGCTAAATTAATAATGCTTATTTTGTTAAATTATATAGATTAAACTGAGACTACCTAGATATACTTTGGAAGCACCCTGTTTTCAACTCCAGTACCGACTTGAGTATTTATAAACAGTTGAAATACAACTTCATTATAATTAATTGAGAAGCTGATTAGTTGTTAATGGAAGCAGCTTGCCTCTGGTGCTCACCTCCATCCCTCTACTATATGTTGCCTTGGTGGCAGTTTAGATGCTCTTTTCCTATTGATAAAAATTAGTCTGGTTTTGCTGTATGACCACCTGACCTGCACAGAGATGACATTTCTTCGTCTGTTGTCAGGGCACAAATATTTAGTTGTCCCACAGGTCTCAGAGTGTCCTCTGGCTGTAGGAAGGCAAAGTGAAACTGTACACAAGAGCACAGTCAGGCTTGGTGAAATCGGTGCCACCCATAAGAGAGTTGCAAGGGGCACAGTCTGTTCAAAGGAGTGGACGGGAGAGGTGCTGTCACCCTCCTGTGGCTCTAATTACACTTGGTCTAGACACAGACAAAAAGTTTTGACATACTCCCCATATCTCCTTTCTGATATTTCCTGCCAAGACCTCACATTTCAAGATACAGCATGATACATTTCTAAAATGATAGAAATCTCAGTTGAGTTTTTCCTAATGAAATGGTGTAATTTCAAAGACTTTATATTCTTCCAGATAGCAGTCTTTATTCTACTCCATAGGGAGGACTTGTTTTGCTGATATTTCTAAGACAAAAGAGTCTTTAAGTGATGAGAGTCCAAGGAGAACCCTGTTCAGCATGTTGCCTCCTGAGGGATGCAGGAGTTATAGCATTCCCAGGCAGCCATTGCTGTGTCAGAAAGGTATCTCGCAGATCACATCAGCCTCAGGGGGAGAGAAAACCAGAGGAAATCTCATCACACCACATTTGGAGACTTCAGTGAATCTTGAGATTCCGTGGACATGTTTCAGTCCTTTCAGAGTCTAACCTTGGTGCCCCCTGCTTGCTCTTCAGGGTGTTGGTCAGGATAGGAGGCAGGGCTTCTCTGTTGCCAGCTCCTGGGGCAAGAACTCATGGAGACTGTGGAATTCTGTCCCCTAGCAGTGCCAGGAGAAAGTGACTGCCAAGATGCTGCCAGTAATTAAGGAATTGGCACCTAAGGGCAGCCGCTAATCACGTGATAGTTACTAGAACATCCCAGTTGAACAGAGAAGTTTCTCTTCCAAGTGAATTTAAGTGGCACTGGAAGACATGCATTGTCACATTTGTGTAATACACGCACGTGCATGCTAGCATGTGCGTGCACATGCACACACACACACACACACACACACACACACACACACCACTATTGTTGCTGACAATTCACGGGTAGATTTTGGCACTGACCATGTGAGACCATGAGACTTCCTAAGCTCAGTGGCCATTAACTCCTCATTAATTTGCAAGGTGCTAAATAGTGATAAGACCCAAAATATATGTTCAGTGATGCTTTGGATAATTGAAACATGCTCATTAAGCATCCTTAACCAAATATGTTCCCACATAATTATCAAACGTTTTAATTATACACTTGAATTTGAAGCTTGTGCTCATCTTAAGAACAATTAAAATTCTAATGTGTTACACAATTTGAAGTTCATGTATTTACAAAAAATTATTAAATTTTATGTCATATGAATTTTTTACCTAAACAAAAAAAAATTTAAAAGCAAATACATGAGGCTTTTGAGTGACATTGCAGATCCTAACTACAATAAAGTTAAATGTAACTAAAATGTTAACTATGATGTTGACAGCCTACTCAACCAATGATTCCCAGGGCCCGTGGTGGCGTATGAGTACTAGAGAGAATATTTGTCTTCATGATGCTTCGTTACACTGATCCTAGATTGGCCATGAAAATAAACACAGCAATATACACCTGAGGCCAAAGACAGATAAGAATTTTATCATTGATTTGCAAATCTTACTATAATAAAATTTTAAAGTATCACTGATAGCCATTTCTAATCCATCAAGTCACGTTTACCAAATGTGATTTTATAAAGACTGAGAATATACTAATGAACTATGATATTTTTAATACTTACAAAATTATGGGAAAGCATGACAGCAATATTGAAGTATTGTTTCACACGTTAGTAATAATTTCCAACGTGTTTTCATTGGTCAGCCAGTTAGCTACCTGTGAGAGGGCAGTGTTATATAATCACTCCCAATTTTCAAATGAATCAACTAAAGTTTAGAAGACTTTATGGGACACAGAAGCATTCAAATGACCATTGAATGTTCTGAAGAACTTGTCATGTTCTTATCGAGTCAATTGACTCTCATGTTGGGTCATCTGAGTGTTTGGTCTTTTCTTGGTCTTCAGTCATTGAGGCACTTCCCTGATATTTTTTGTTTCCATTCCCTTATTCAGTTCATCAGAGACAACTAAGTTTCCTGTCACTCACCCAGAGGTACAGGGTAGGATCTTGTTTACAGCTTCCTATTAGTATCTATGAGTAGGATACATCTGTTTTCAATGGGAACAATTATAAAAAGTGAGTTTTTGTTCCTCATGTATTATATTGAAAGAGAGAGTTTATAATAATCAAAAATGTAAATTGTCCTGTTAACTTTAAGTCCTTTAAAGACAAGAATTGGGCCTTAATTTATGTTGGAAACCCACTTCTGGTGTTTAATGACTGGCAGATAGATCTGTTCTTGGGAGATAGCTTGAATTTTACCGAGTCGTAGGCTTTTCCGTGAAGAATATGGATGATCATAGTTGTAAACATAAGTAATTATCTTTTAAATCAAGTTAATTGTTCCCATATATCCCTGCACTGTGTTCAGTTCATATCCTGTAACTTTGAGATGCATGTTAGGATTAACTAGTAATGTCTGGTTCTTCAAGAATTTTTGAATAGATGAAAAATAGTACAATTAAAAAGAAGTTGTTATCACAGACTTCAGCTAAGTGTGGCAGTTATGAGTTTTATATATTCATTCATTCATCTTCCCAAGTATCTATTCATCTGTACATATCAGCTTTTTCTTGTAGACAATGTAAAGGGGAAAAGAGACCCCGATGCGGTGATACACCCCTGTAACCCCTGCACTCTAGGATGCTGCAGACTAGGAGGATTGCAAGTTCAAGTCCAGTCTGGGAATTGAGTGACTTAGTGTGACTGTCTCAAAATAAAACATGAAAGTTGGACTAGGCATATAGCTCAATATAAAGATCCTGGATTTTATCCTCTGTACTGTAAAACTAAATTAATTAATTAAAAAGAGAAGAGGTTTCTTTCAGCTCATAGTTTCAGAGGTTCTAGCCCATCAGTGGTTAGCTCCATGCAGACAATATGGCAGAGGGAGCTGCTGCACTCCTGCACCTCAGAAGCAAAGAGCAGGGGAAGGGCTGGAAAGGAATGGACATAGACCAGTGTGGTCCCCACATCACACTCTCATGATTCGCCCAGACAACCCTTAAGTGTGCTTTGCTGATTTCCTGAGCATCTGTCAGCCAGTGAACTTGACAATGAAGATTAACTACCACTTCTTGTAGCTCTCTGCCTCCCCCAGTTCCCATCGTGTTAACGTATGAAGATACCTGTCCTTCTTGACTCTTTTTTCATACACACTGATGCTTGATTTGGGCAGATTTCATAAGCTTTGGATCTCTGTTTATTCGAAAATGAGAATCATAATAGAAATTGCTCCTAAAAATTGTTAAATTGGCTGATTTCATAAGGCATATTTGAGACAGAGATAATCCAGCTTGTCCTAAGGTCACTATGCAGCCCACAGTGTCCTTAAAATCAAGGCAACATTATTGCCTCAGTCTCCTGAGTCCTGGGATTACAGGCATCTGCCACCCTGTCCAGTTTATGTGGTGCTGGGGAATTGAACTCCTTGTGCTTGCTAAGCAGGCGCTGTAACCACAGTTCTATTCATCCAGCTTTTTATAAAGCCTTTAAAGCAGTGCCTAATATTATTAAACATATAGTACATTTTAGCTATTTTAATTGTGGGACACGTCTCTATATGTACTGCAGTGTCATTTTGTGATATGTTTCTTTTTTCCCCCATTTTTATTAATATACATATGCAATGCATAATGTTTACAATGAACTTGAGTATTTCGCGTACATATGTACCATGTCAACTTTATAATCCCTTCCCATTTTTGACCCTCCCACACCTTCCCCATCCCTAACCCCGGAGTCTGGCTGTCACATCGTGTGGTGCTATTGAATGCCTGTGTTCTGGGTTTCCCAAGTCAGAGAGGCTAGACAGTACTTAACGTATTTAATCTTCTGCATCTGAATCATTTCACTCCAATCACCACTCTTCAGCTCTGCTTCCTATCCCTTGAATGGGCCACAGTGGTCAAATTCTGATGCCTCTTCTCTGAGTCCAGCCAATCCTTTTGTTGGGATATTTGCCAAAAGTTCTTTTTTATTTTCTATGTTTTGTTATATCTTTGTTGATATTCTTAAACCTGGCCTTATCCACCAGTCCACATAAGAAAAGAACTACAACCATGTAATTCAAAAGACTAGTAAATATGACAAAGAAGAAGAAAAGTTAATTTCAGATGCCTTATCTGAGTACTGGAAGGTACATGTTTGTACATTTGAAGGGTTATCTTTACATCAGTCAGTTTTCTTAGGATAAACTTACATGAAAGACCTAATAAGTGAATTACTACAGTAAACGAACTTAAAGCTATAACACATTGCTACATTAAATGAACTTAAATCTATATCACATGTGTACTTAAAGTAACAGATATGAAGGCAAATTTAATTATTTCAGAATTTTTTATCTTTCATAACTTATTTACTCACATTTCACTGATTACTAACATTTTGCTAGATGTGGTTTATAATTTTATCTGCCTATCCACTCATATATTCACGCATACATATTTTAAAAGATTTTATGTCAACTCTCCATGTTGCATGTAATTATTCCGTTTTGCACACTATTATACTATTACTAATAATGATGTGGGAAGATTTCACAGATTTTATAGAACAGCCGGTAATGTTTTAGAAGTATATCAATCAAACGATTTAAATACCAGTCTATTTTTTATTACATTTTCTCTTTAGATGTTACCTTTCCTCCAAGTTATTTTGGTGCTGCTTATTTTTCTGCCTCTCTCAAAAAGGATAAACTCACATTCAACACCAAAAAAGTGAATTATTACATCAAACAAGCTTAAGACTTTATCAGTTTGCTACATTAAATGGACTTAAATCTGTATCACATAAGTATACTACAATTAAAGCAATAAATAGCTATGCTCAGTTATTTCAGATTTTTTTACTTTTATACATTTATTACTTATATCTCACTAGTAATTAACATTTTACCCCATTTGGCTTTTCCTTTTACCTATCAGTAAATCCCTAATTTCATGAACAGCCTTACTTTTTTCTTAGCTCATTCTCCTCTAGCTGTTGTTGCTTTTTCTCTGGGGTCATTGGTATCCCTGGCCTCCCTTTCACTTTCTAAGTTTCCTTTAAGTATTCTCTGCAATGCTGGCTTAGTGGCTGCAAATTTCTTTAAGCTTTCTAAATCATGGAAAGTTTTAATTTCTCTCTCTACTTTAAAAGATAATTTTGCTGGATAGGGCTGTCTTAATTGGCATTTATGTTCTTTTAGTGCTTGGATGACATTGCTCCATGATCTCCTGGCTTTTAGAGTCTGGGTTGAGAAGTCTGCAGTTATCCTGATGGGCTTATCTTTGTAGGTCACCTTCTGTTTTTCTCTGACAGCTTTTAGTATTCTCTCTTTGTGTTGGGTTTCTAGTATTTTAATTATGATGTGTCGTGATGAGGATCTCTTTTGATCAAAGGTGTTTGATGTTCTGTATGCCTGCAGAAGTTACATATTCATTTCTTTCTTAGATTTGAGAAATTTTCTTCCATAATTTCATTGAACATGACCTTTAAGCCTTTTGTTTTGTCCTTAGTTCTCCTGGACTCCCATAATTCTGATATTGTTTCTCTTTGAATCATGTATCAGCCTTTGTAATGATTCGCTTTCTTCCTTTTTTGCTTTGAGTTCTTTACAGCCTGTATATTCCAGCTCAATCGTTTTATCTTCTAGGTGTGACATTCTATTCTGAAAATGTTCGAAGTGATTGCTTATTATTTTCACTTCCTGAATATGTGCATTCAATATTTTATATCTTTGTTGTGTTCTTCTCTGATTTCTTGTATTGCCTTCATTATCTTCTGGTTTATATCTTCTTCGTTCTCCTCTCATTGCTTTTCAATGTTTGCTGTTAGCTATGTCCTGGCGTATCTCTTGTAATATCTGTTTCATTTCCTGTTTTAATTCAAAGTATTTCTGGGCCCAGAAGTTCTCATCTTTTTTATCTTTTTCATCTTTGGATTCTGCTATTTCAGAATCCCCGGTATCATTTTCTGGGGTGGCAGGTCTTTTGTAGGAGATATATTACCATGTTTCCTCATGGTTCTGTTGGCTCTGGCTGGCTCTGACTGGCTGTCTCTGGTGCACAGGAAAGAAGGATTCAGTGAAGGCCCAGTCCTAGATGCCTCTGGAAGCCTCTGGGGCTCAGGATTGACAGGGCAATAGAATTCCCTGGAAGCCTCGGGAAGCCTCTGGCACACAGAATGGAAGGGGCGGTGGTACTCCCAGTCCTAGATGCCTCTGGTGTGCAGAGCAGCTGTGACCCGGAAGCTTCTGGTGCATGCAGGAGGGAAGGGGAGATGGTCCAAAATGCCTCCAGTGCAGGAGAAAAGGGGCTGGCTGGCTGCAGCTGCCTGGAAGCCTCTGGCGCATGGGATGGGTGGGCAATGAACTTCCCAGTCCTAGCTGCTGCTAGCGCACAGGGCAGTGGTGATCTGGAAGCCTCTGACATGTATGGGAGGGATGGGGTGATGGTCCGCCTTTTGAGGTGTCTTCTTCCTCCCTGGTCCCCTCAGCAAAGCTCTCTAGCCTGTCCTGGCTTCCCTTCCCCAGAGCGGGCTCTCCACCCTCAGAGGTGCACCCACTACACTGAGCCGTTCAGGAAATCAGCAGTCTTTTTTCCCCTTTTCTGCTCTCTTTTTAACTCTTGTACCAGTTTCTTCCCAGGCACTGTTTAAGGGTGACCCCCAAAAGCCCTGATGTGCTCTTCTGAGTTTTCTTTTACTCTAAAGGGTTCAGTTTTAGGCTTTTTCCTTCTTCTTCTTCTTTTTAAAATGGCTCCTGCTTATGTCATTGCCTATAATGGCTGCTGAGCCCTGTTTCTGATTTGGAATCCAGGGGCCTTTTCTAGGGGGAGTGCACGTTGCTTTTGTAGTACATGCTGCCTGCAGAGTCATTTTTCGGAGGCTGGAGCTGCCAGCTGCTGACAATTCCCACTTCTCTCAAATTCACACTTACCTCAGACTGAGGTTCTGGCCTCTGGGCTTTCCTCCAACTGTGGTCTATGAGTGCCAGTAACTCAGGACCATGCTGAGTCAGCTGCTGTTTTCCTCCTATTCAGATATGACTTCATGATTTCTGATATTCCCGCTGCCTCCTTTCAGTTGTTGGGGTGATCTTCCCTCTCCCAGCTCTGTCAGATGTTCTGGGCTCCACGTGAGCTCTCCTCTGTCTGTAGTTGCTGGCAGCTTCCTGAGCTGCTGGGATTTTTTTTCCTCTGCTTTCAGTGATCCTTCATAATTTCTGACCTTCCCCCTGGGCTCCTTTCAGTTGTTGGGGTGCTCCTCTCTTTCCTAGCTACATTGAACATGCATCTTATGACTAAATTCTCAACTTTTTAAATGGGTCAATGAGGAGATACTGTGCAGCTCTATTATTCGGTCGCCATCTTGACCGGAAGTCCCCGTTTTGTGACATGTTTCTTATCTCCAATGAGATCACACGTACTTGTTGAGGACAGGGTAAGGCCTGATCACTGCAGATAAGGACTGGGTTCCTGTGCACATTGTGTATATCTTCCATATAGAGAAAAGCAGTGGAGAGCTGTGAGACATGTTATCCCAACCAATAACTACAATAATAATAAATAAGCTTTGTATGTTTTCACTTAGAAAAAGATGTAAAAGATCATGTTCCTTTTGGTATAATAGGATCTCTGTAGGAGGAGGGACAGTATATGTTAACCAAAATAAGTCAATATTCAACTGAAATTTATCTCACATGTAAGTATTGGGTTCCAAAGATAATTTTCATTTACCTTATTGTCTGTGATTTTGTTTTTACAGCTCGAAAGTCAAAGAAATTAGGAAAGTTAAAAGGAATTCATGAGGAGCAGCCCCAGCAGCAGCCACCACCCCCACCCCCACCCCCCCAGAGCCCCGAGGAGGGGACCACATACATTGCTCCAGCGAAAGAGCCCTCGGTCAACACAGCACTGGTCCCTCAGCTGTCCACCATCTCCCGAGCACTGACCCCTTCCCCTGCTATGGTCCTGGAAAACATCGAACCCGAGATCGTGTATGCTGGCTATGACAGCTCAAAGCCAGACACGGCTGAAAACCTGCTCTCCACTCTGAACCGCTTGGCTGGCAAGCAGATGATTCAAGTGGTGAAGTGGGCAAAGGTACTTCCAGGTAGGACTGCTCCTCCTGCTCCTCTCCACAGTCCATGGCCCCCGCACCACGCCAGGGTAGTGGGCTTCGCTGTTGGAGTTCGCTTTCTGTCACAAACGGATGCCATGTTGATATCTGATTGATGGAGTGTGTAGGAAAAGTATGGTCAGTGGTCTTGTTTCTTTTAAGATTGTAGAGGTGAGGATTCTGGTGTTAATAGACAAGATGCACTTCTTAAGCTGGTGATTGAAATGGAAAATTTTATCCTGAAAGTATTAATAAAGTAAATCACATTCCGTTGGTGAAAATACAGTAAAACCCATTTGTAGCAGGTCATGGCCAGGGCTGATCTTTGCATAGGTCAAGCATCCCCAAGCCTAGGTAGTAAGTCATTAAAGACCTCAGAACTCTTGTTTACACAAAACATCCCAGAACCTTTAAAATTGTCTTGAAAAATTCCTGCTTGTAGGTCATTTTCTGTGACTTAGGATTTTATTAACAAGGCCCTATTTGTCCACAGAGTTGTCACTTAGAAATGTTATCATGTGGCCCTGGTGCATGAATTCAAAGCAGTGCCTCGGCTTAGCTGTGGTCAAGCAGCAGCCGTAAGACACAAGATTGGCAAGTACTCCTGGGCTAGGGCCAGCTCCCTCGAGGGGGCTGGCAGCAAAAGGAAGATCATGAGGCCTTTAGGAAGAGAGGGGTGAAAAAGAACAAGGGACATGGGCTCTTTCAACAGGCCGTATGCCAAGAATGCCTGTTCTACTACAGACATAATTAGCAGACATGATGGGAAAGTCCTGTAATCCCAGGCACTCACAAGGGTGAAGCAGGGGAATTAAAACTTCAAGGTCATCCTGGACAACTTAGTAAGACCGTGTCTCAAAACAAACAAATGGAATGAGCATGGGATGCAGCTCGTTGGTGGACCTCTTACCTAGCATGCATGAGGGCCTAGGCTCAATCTCCTATACCAGAACTAAGTAAGTAAATAGATAAATAAAGTCAATATTGGTGTGTTTCCAGACAACGAAAAGCAAGAAATAATTTTTAAGTACCGCAAAGTTACGAAGACTAAGATCCTTTATGATTACAAATATATAGGTGTCAACAGTTACTAAATTGCCCTTTAAATCAGTGTGATTGATTATACATGGCACAAAGCAAGTTGTACAGGTTAAAACAAATTCCTTCAGTCTGGCCGAAAGCTCTTCAGTTTTGGTTTTGCCCTAGCAGTTCACATTCTTAATCATAAGTTGGAGCCCAGCCTTTGCAACTTAGCCACTTAGCAAGATCCTGTCTTAAAATTAAAACTGAAAGGTGGGCTGGGGATGTTTTCCTAGTGACGGCTGGGCTCCAACCCCAGTACACGAAAGATGAGCGTTACAAAGCCGTGAACGGGGTCAGGCATGTGAGGGGTGCTTTGCAAGTGCCTGTGGGTTGATTTGAGTCTGTGAGGGGAAGGCGTTTGCTGACTTGAGAAGATACATCCTGGAATGTACTTCAGTGCTAAGTGTATCTCTGTGATTAATTGTTCTGTTCTTCAGGATTTAAAAACTTGCCTCTTGAGGACCAAATTACCCTAATCCAGTATTCTTGGATGTGTCTGTCATCGTTTGCCTTGAGCTGGAGATCGTACAAACATACGAACAGCCAATTTCTCTATTTTGCACCAGACCTAGTCTTTAATGAGTAAGTACCTATTAATTAGCCTTCATAAAACAAACTGCAGAGTTATTCGGGATGCTTTTAAAAAATAGTTTCTAAACAGATGTACATGTGTTAAAGAATTACCAAAATGGGCATTTTTAAGAGTTAAAAGCTTATTGATTTTTGAAATTTTAAAAATTACTTTTGTACAACGTGGTAATGCACACACTTCTGAGTACATGTAAATCCTACATAATAATAGTATGTGGGAATTGTCCCAGAAGAAAGATGATCCAGTTGGCTCTGAAAATTCAACTGGTACAAAGCCACAATTAATAGAAAACAGTCTCTTTTGGTATCTGCCCCAATTGGGAAGACGATCTAATTTCTAGGAAATGTGAATGTGGGAAAGTGCCCACTTTTGCCAGCATCATATAATGGTTCTTTTGTTAAACATATACAGCTGCCCAATGTGTTTTCATGACAATCATAATTACCCCTCTTTTCAGTCATCAAAGAAGCCAAAATGTTGCTCGGTAGTGAAACATTTTTCGTTTTATGATGCATTTTAAAAGATTGGAAGAATTTTAACTGATTTCTCTTTGGCTACACATTTCTCCCTATTTTAAGTTTACATTTTAATACTGTTTGCATTCCACATTGGCGCTTTTCATTTATGTTTATACTCAGCAGTGCTTCTTTGTAATCCTTGGGTCAAGAAATATTAAAAGAGAACATTGGAATTTTGATAGTAACCACAGCCATATCCTAACAGATGGTGCTCTCTCTAGAGACAAGAAAATAGGAAGGCAGATGACAAATAGGTTGGTGATAAAAAGACAACACAAGTGCCAAGATGCCTCAGTAATACCCATAGTAATCTACCTGCGAGCACCCATCCACCTTGGTGTGGTGTACCACAGAGACAGTTTCATTCAAAAGATAGATTAGAAGTATCAATTAAATTGCAGGGTGGTGCTCTTTTGGCAATTAGTCAGAAAGACTCATTCTAGTACTGCATAAATTTTTTTATCAAAAGCATGAAGCAAAGCCAAGTAAGTGACATGCACATTTTAATTTACTTGTTTTTCCTCAGTAATCAGCTGATATTATTGAATAATAAGCTGGTTTTAAGGTTTTACAAACCAAAAGGAAAGAAATACTAGGAACAGTTCTCATTTTCAAAGGAAGTTTTTGTAAAAAATATTCTCTTAGTGCCCTCAAGATATCTGTGTTTAATGTTGTTTGAGGACAAATTTAACATGATCCATTTCATTCTTTTCAGCCTATTTATTTCATACAATATAACAGAAGTTGCCCTGATTTTTAAATGTACAATTCAGTGTCATTAATTGCCTTCACCATAACTGTTATCCAGCTTTAATACTTTTTGCTTATTCCAACTGGAGCAATAATTCAACAGTAGTTCTCCATTCTCTCCTCTCCTAAATTCCTGACAATCTCAAGACAGTGAAATTCCCTGTGTTCTAGATCTTACAGAAATGGAGTGATGGCAATATTTGTTCTTTTGTGCCTGGCTTATTTCACTTAGCTTCATATTTTTGGTGCCTAACCATGTAGTAATCACTTTCTCACCCATGGGACAAAATACCTGACACCTGCAACTTAAAGAGAGGTTTGTTTTGGCTCACAGTTTCAGTGGCTTTAGTCCATGGCTAGCCAGCTCCAGGGCAAAAAGAGTATGGCAGAAGAGTCCAGTGGAGAAAAGCAGCTCACATCGCAACACCCAGGAAGCAGAGATTGAGAGAAGCCAGGGCCAAGAATGCATCTTCCCAAGTTACAACCCAACTAACCTGCCTCCTGACATACCTGCCCCTAACATGTGGTGCAGAACATACAGCCCATGTACCATATATGGCTTATGAAATTACTTGGTCCAGACAAGGCAGTCACCACATTAGGTAAGTTAATTGTATGATAATAATTAATTGTTTGACCACATGCATATGTAGCGGGCTAATTTTTAAGTTGATAATTTTGTATGGCTTCCATATACTATCGTCAATACCCAGATGGCCCTTAGCAGAAGGAAGGCCCGTTCTGTGCCTTACAATCTCAACTACAGAACTCATTAATGGATGAGTTTACTGATGAGCACAGCTCCCTCATGATTCAGCCACCATCCAAACACATGGGGGGGGGGGGGGGCGCGTTTTAGATCTTAGCCATGCATTCTGTATCACAGCAAGTGTCCAAATGTGATTTCTTTTTCTGGCTGGATAGCATTTCATGATTTGTATAGAGAGGTAAACTTCATTATTTTTGTGTTCTATCCTTGTGAATTTGCCTACTGGATACACGTATCTGTAACCTCAAAGCAAACCTCAGCAATATTTTAGCTATCATTCACAGATTCATGCAGGGTCACAAGACGTTCAAGGCCATTGTGCCATCTTTCATGCTTGTGCTGTACATAGCCTCTTTCTGCCTTCTACTTGATGCCACACCTTTGTGCATTTTCATGCCTTTCATGGGCGATTTCCCTATTTAAAATGGCCCCAACAAGGTCCTGAAGTGTTGTGAAGTTTTCCTTAAAAAAAATTTCTCTTGCTGCCCACAAGATATCCACCTTTAATTTTGTTTTGAAGACAAATTTAAGAAGACTGTAACTGTGTCATACAGAGAAATTATGTGTGCTGGAGAAGCTTCATTCAGGTGTGAGTGACACTGCTACCAGCCACGAGTTCAATGAAAATCGGTGACAGATATTAAGTGAGGTGTCTTTGAACAGAAATACACATAGAATCAGATTGCATATGATTAGTTGACAAAAATGTTGTAGATAATTGCTCAGTGAACCCTAATCCTTTAGTTCTCCTGGGAGCAATGATTTAGAATTCACTAAATCAGTGTTCACTTGACTTTCTAGAACATAGCTATTGCAGATAAAGAGAATTGAATGCATTTTGCTTCTCATTTTATTGGTAGACACATGGGTTGTTTTCAAGTTTGAGTATAATGAGTAGCGCTGCTGTGACAATAGGCACAGAGATCCTTTAAGATACCTGTTTCTGCTTTCATTTATTCTGGATATACACCAAGGGCAAGATTGTTGAGCATATGATAATTCTGTTTGAATTTTTTGAGCAACTGCCAAACTGATTTCCAGTAGTTATAGCAGATTACGTTCCACAAGCAAAATACAGAGTTCCAACTTTTCCACATCCTTGCTAACACTTCTGTTTCTTTTTGTTCTCTTTTTAATGGTCATGCTAGTCGATATAAAGTGGTATCTTTATTGGAGTTTTTATTTGTAGTTCTCTAATGATTAATGTTGCTGAGCATCATTTATTTGTTTGTTGGCCAGTAGGTATTTTCTTTGGAGAAATGTCCTTTCAAGGCCTTTGCCCACTTTTCCTTTGGATTCTTAATCTTATTCTTAAGTAGAAGAGGTTATTTATATTTCTTGGGTATTAAGTCCTCATCAGACACCTGATTTATCGTCATTTCCTCCCACATATGGATTGTTTTTTTCACTCTCTTAAAAAATATCCTTTGATATCCAAAGGTTCTCAGCTGTAATGAAGTCCGGCTTACCCATTTTCCCTTCGGTGGCCTTTGCTTTTGTTGGCGACCATTAATATTTAGTTGTTTGTGCCATCTGAGTTTACAGGGTCCAAGCAAAGTACAGAATCACGAGACTTTTTTTCTAAGTTGGGGGAAGCACATTTCACAGAAATAACATTTCACTGTTATTTCATCAGGGAGGTTAGAGACTCTGCCTTAGACATACTGACTGTCTAGCACCCAGAATTACACCCATACTATAGTATATACGCTACAATATTTGCTGAGTAAATGAGCTTTTGAACAAATGAACCAAGTAATCTACTGATGAATCTGAAAGGGGCTTTCTAATTTTGTCTTTCCAGTTATGAGAACGACATTTATGATAAGGGAGTGTGATATGAGCATACATCTTTTTCCTGGACAAAGGCATTTCCAGAATTTTTGAAAAAGGAATAAAATTTAATAGTTTATCATTTGTGTTGGCCCACAGGTTTGAAATGAATCTGAAAATTGTTCATGATTTTATCCTTCAGCTTTGCATTAACCATGTTTGAGATGGAAGAATATAAACATTCTTTCCAATTTGTTTTGTTAAACATTGGGTGAAAAATTCAAGTTAATACTTTAACGTGGAACTTTCTTACTATGAACTTGAAACTTTTCCAATATGTATTAAATGATTAATTATTCAATTTTACCTTGAAACAATTTATCATATATTGCTACAAATTACTGCAACTATTCAAATTTCTTGTCAGTTCAGCACACTTATTAAAACTCCTACTTTGGCCTGTAATGAAAAATTTCTAATTTTTTTTCTGAAATGAAGGTTCACTGTTATAATCACTTTTAAGCCTTGGTTAATATTTTAAAATTAAAAGTCTATTAAAGGCAAGTGTAGTCTGTGTCAAGAAGTGGCCCAATGAAACTGTGTTTGGGATCGTTTGCTGTTTTCATAATCTGGGCCTCCTGCTCTTTGGGTCTTACGATGGTTGGTAAAGGTAGAAGAGTGTAGAAGTCTCCAGGCTACCTCCCCCGCGTCCCCCGTATGGTCTTCAAGCCATTGCCCAACAGGAAGTTGTTTGACTCCGTTATTTCTTGGAAAGAAAACATCAGCCCACACTGTCTTGGTCTTCAGCACTGGTTGTGTGATGACAGTACCAGTTAGAAAAGTAGACAGCTCCATTGTCAGTTATTTCCTGCCCTGTTTTCCTGGATTGCTCCTTGTCCCTGTTGTGTTCCCAGTTTCTGGGTCAGTGTTCTACCAAAATCTAGTTATCCCCAGTAAGGAACAACATGATGACTCTGACACCAGATCTCCTGGAGCTCCTGGAGGCCCTGTTGAGAGTCCATCACCCCTGTTTGGGCTGTGGCCTCCACATCCTTGTGAAGGCCCAGTGGCTGAGGTACAGCCCGTTCCCAGTCCACAGGAGGCTGGTTTTCCCAAGCCCCTGATGGTAGCAGTCACATCTGTGCCTCTCTCCTTGCTGCAACAGAGCTGGGCTAGTGAAGACGAGCACCAGGCAGGGTGACCCTGGCCAGCTTCCCCTCAACGGCTCCTGTTGTCCCCCCTTCCATTCCTGTCTTGATGCCGTTCCCACTTCTTTCAAGTTACGAGCTCTTCCTCCCCAGTGGCTCACTGGGAAACAGTTTGGTGAAGTTTCTGTAGTTACCTTGTTCGTGATCCTTCTCCCTTTTCCCTCTTTTCCCTTCCTCCTTTCCTCCTTCCTCATTTGCTCGCTTGCTTTCTCTGTCAACATACAGAGAAACACATTCTTTCTTTCTGCCATTGGAAAAAACAAGCAGATTTCCAAAATTTCCATCCTTTTGTAACATCTAGGTTAATACGTGAGAGTAAACTTAAAAGCACAAGGTCCTATTCGTGTGCCTTCTTTTTCCCGTGGACCCTGTGAAACCCCAGGTCCGCAGCGGGCGGCCGGATGGGCGTGTGGGTTCCTGTAGTTCCCACCCCACCTGCCACTCTCCACTTGGCCCTGCTTGCTCTGCCCTGGCTCTGGAGAATGCTGAATAAAGGTCATAAGCAGAAAGTGGCCTTTCCTCTTCTGCAGAAGCAGGGCAGAATCAGATTGTTTCTTTTGCACAACACTGGGGGAGTGCGGGGTGGAGGACGCACACTCCTCCGCCTGAAGGAGGGAGGGCACAGGGCAAGTCCAGGGGAAAGTGTGGTGTGGCTGAGGGGGGTGTTGTACCCAGCAAACAGGAAGTCATTCCGGCATACTTGGGGACAGAAGAAAGGGACAGTCCCCAAAGGGAGGCATTTCCTTCTGTCTTGCCCTCCTTGACCTTGTTTTATTAAACATTATTTTCTTTTTATCATCTTCATATAGTAAGAATTAGAACCGGTCTTAAAGTCATTTCTAATACTCAGTAGACCATAGGAGAAGAAGGACTTCCTTCCTTCCTTTCTTTCTTTCTTTCTTTCTTTCTTTCTTTCTTTCTTTCTTTCTTTCTTTCTTTCTTTCGACAGGCTGTCAGTAAGTCATTAACCTACCCAGGATGGGCTCGAATTTCTGAATTTCTGATCCTCAGTCTCCCGGAGTGCTGGGACAACAGGCCCAGGCCGGCCTCATGGGCACCACTGTGGATATTCTTGAAGAAATGGGCAACGTGACTGCGGTGGTGCCACCAAGTGAGTGGTCACGCTGAGGGTCCCCCAGGGCTAGGTTGAAACCCTGATGTCCAGAGCCCTGAGTCTACTTTGTAACTGAAGTCCTGAGCGGGCAGCATTTTCCCTGAAGTCTGCCTCCTGCTTTGGGCACTCTCAGAAGATGGCACGCAGTGGTGCCGACCCAGCAGCTCACCAGCACGTATCTGTTGCTCCTCACCAGCATGCCCAGCCCTGTGTGGGTCTTCAGAGTGCCACAGTTCGCGGGCAGCCCCTTCCCGCGTGGGCTCGTGCGGTGGGGGGCTGGGAGGCCAGAGCAGCCAGAGAGGAAGAGGAGCAGCAATGTGGGGAGGTCCTGCCTGCGGGACCTGCAGGGAACTCTGCTCAGCTCGTCATCCTGGCAGAGCAAGAGAAAAAAAAATGGTATTTAAAATGTACCACTTTCTCTCTGGAAGGTCGGCCCCGCCCTGACCACGGGGAGGAGCTTTCGAAGTCTTTTTTTTTTTTTTTTTTTTTTTTTTTTTTTTTTTTGGTGGTACTGGGGATTGGGCACCACACCTCCATGCTGAGCTATGTCTCCAGCCCACTTTTTAGTTTTTGATTTTGAGACAAGATCTTACCAAGCTGCTAAGTTGCCCAGGCTGGCCTCGAAATTACAGTTCTCCTGCCTCTGCCTCCCATAGTGCTGGGATACAAGCCTACACCATCAGGCCTTGTTCTTTTTCACTTTCTTGTTTCCACTCAGAATATCTGGAACACAGACCCTCTGCTCAGTTCCTCTGCTCAGTCTCCCCGTTTTGTGGCTTTCCCAGTGGGTCTTCTGTGACCCTGCCTCGGGAGGGCAGGAGCCTGGCTGGCTGGTCAACCCTTGTGAGGCCAGGCCCAGAGAAGTACGTGATGAGCTGATTAGTTTCCCAATACTCTTTTCCCACTATTTGCTGCTGCCTCTCCGCATAAACACTGCGGCAGCCAAATTCCAGAGTCCGGATCCACAGCATGCTTCGCCCTCCTTCCATTCTCCCGCTCTGTCCCTCAAGCCCAATCCAAGGCTCCTTATTGTTCCCTGATGACCCCTCTTACTGTAAAAAGTCCCCTCAGGAGTGACCTTTCCCAGCCTGCGGAACCTTCCCTCGCCTTTTCGCTCCCCATGCAGAGACCGGAAGCCAGGTCCTTGCGCAGGCTACTTAAGCCCACGCTCTACCTCTGGACTCCGTCCCAGCTACACTCTTCCGAGCGCGTTTTTCTGTGTCAACCTTTAGCGTTCCAGACCTTCTATGCACTAGTGGTTTAGTGTTATGTATACATTGAATACAAAGTGATGTATACAAAGTGAACTCCCAGAGTGCAGAAAAGGTGCTTTTTAAAGTTAGCCCTAGGCTGTACCCAAGTGCTTTACCCACAGCTGGCCCTCAGTTAACTATTTTTGCTTTACTCATGAGTGACTCTGTGGCTCGGAGGTCAGAAACGAAACTGCCCACACCTTTTCCCTCATGAGACGTTGGGGCCTTAATGAAAAAGAGTCACTTTTGTCAGTGTCTTTAAGTTTTACTAAATGAATACTGCCTTCTGTTAATGTTTCTTGCATGGTGTTTCTTGTCGTGTACTTGAGAAATGTCCCTAGGAGTTGATGAAGCGAGGCCTTTGCCAGCATTGTAAGGGACGAAGGCAAAACCAGTCCGAGGCTGCCCCTGGAACGAGCAGCTGAGGCTTCTCTGTCGCTGTATTGGGACCTCATGGAGTCACAGTGACGCAAGAAATACCACCTCCAGTTAGCTAAGCTCTGGCTACCTAGAGGGAGCTATTTTTCATTTTGAATAAAAGTTAGAAAAGTTGAACATCATTTGTTATCTGTAAAAGGCTTGACACGTATCATATTGCTTGATACGTAGTATATTGCTTCTTTCAGTTAATGCACTCAAAGGCTTTGGTCTCTTCCATGTAAATTCACTGGTGTCAATATCTTCTTTGAAAATATAATTAATAGGGGAAATTGTCTTGTCTTCAGTGACTCTGTTGCGAGACCAAGGCAGGTGACAAGGACGAGATCAGCCAGCCCAAGGAGGGCTCCTGGCTTCCTCTCATGACCCAGCTCACAAGATGGGGCCTTGACGGCACCGCCCAGATTTGGAGAGAGGAGGGAGCATATTTGAATATGTGTTGACGTAAACTTGTTTTCTTGCCTTGCATCCTTAGACATCTCTAGGACCTGAACTGGGTCATATTTTACCCCTTTTTAGAAATTCATTTGATTTTATATAATCCCCCATATTTACTCAGGAGCCGTAAACTAGTTTACCGAGTTCATGTGTACAATGGCTCAGATATGATTGATTTGCCTCAAATCCTAGCATTTGACTCTTGAAAGAAGCTAGTGGAGAATGAAGGAAACAAACACAGCAAAGTGCCATTTGTCCCACAGTGCTTGATTCATGCACACCTGTGCTCTGGGCCACTACCACCACCGCTGGCCTGCTGCCCAAGCCCTGTACGCATTCACAGTGGGGCAGCTCTGCCTGACAGCGTTTTTAGAGATGGCATCTCTGTACCCTACCCTGACAGAGACCCTTCTTCAGTGGATCACTGGAAACAATAGTTTGTAAACTCCGTGCTTTCTCTTTGCTATAACCTCTGTGCTGCCCTCCACCATCTTGGACCCCACAGTGCAAGGGTGGCCATCGAGCAGCTAATGGGAGACCTGAAGGATTCCATCAGAGGCTGTAACTTTGTGAAAGGTGTTCTGTTAAACACTGTCTTCAGCTCAGTTGCATGTAACCTTCCCTGCTTTAAGAGGTGGGACTTTATTTCCCCTCTTGTTTTAAAGATGAAGAGATCAAGGGTCAAAGTTTTGAACCTGAGTGTCTGTCAGAACAAAACTCTAGACTTTTTCAAAGACTTTAAGGCTTCTGCATTGACTGAGACATTTGGTTTTTCGTGCAGTTACAGTACAGACCTTTGGCATCTCAGAATGGCCTCAGATACTGTGTATCTGTGGAATTCTTACTGACCAGTCATAGCTCATCTCTCATAACACTTAACCTTTAAATAAGGGAGAAATGCCAATGGATGGGAAGTATGATATTCTGAGAAAACTAGCACTGTGGCTCAAAGCTTAAATTTTTTTCTTCAAATCTGGCTTATTTCCTCACTGATACCACAACAGCATCCAAGAGCTCAATTCTAGAAGGCCTGAAGCCACTTTCCCAGTTCGGTTGTTGATGAGCTTGATGATGTGAAATAAATAAATTAATTTTTGTTTGTAAGTATTTCTTCTTTAAAATTCCCTTTATACTCTTTAAATTATTAAAGATCCAAAAAAGGTCATACCAATAAATAAATTGTACCTGTTGATTGATATAGACCCATATTAAAAACTGAAACAATTTGTAAATATGTTACTATACCAATTCATTTTAAATTCATAACAAATACACTGTGTCTTCTATGAGATATCATAAATTTGTATGAAAAATAACTTTTTTTCTGAAGCAAAAAATACTAGAAGAATACCCCTATTTTTTGCAAGCCCCTGTAATCTGTCTCCAGTCTGCTGTGAATGGTTGTTTTGAGAGAAGAGGGGCGAGCAGAGTAGCACAGTGGCTAGAGCGCTTGCCTCACATGCACAAGGCCCTGAGTTCAGTTTCTCAGCACCACATAAGCCAGGCGTAGAGGTCCATACCTGTAATCCCAGCACTTGGGAAGCTAAGGGAGGAGAATTGCCGTGATTTTGAGGGCAGCATGGGCTACATAATGTGTTTAGGAGCAGCTCCAAAACCTTTTAGAGAGAGAGAGAGGAGGGGGGGAAGGAAGGAAGGGAGGGCGGGCAGGCGGACGGGGCAGTTCATGCCCGCTTTCCTTTGTTCCCTACTGTTTCTGTCACATCCGTGTCATCGTGGTACTTCCCTTCCGGTCTTTCCTCATCCTTTCACACCTGCTCCCTTTCTCTGTTTGCTTTGTAGCCCTTTCGGTTTCTCTGGTACAGAAGAGGATGCTATGACATCTTGCACTTATAGATAGAAAGTTTATATCCCATTGTCTTAACTTTCAAATTAAATGAGCTAAGAATTCTAAGGACTCTTCCAGAGGGAAGAGAACTCACCAGGCAACGTGGCCTTTTTGCTCCCTGGAGACTTCTGTCCTCTGTTCTTTGGAGTGCTCTCTTAAATGACATTTTCTTAAAGCTCCACAAACTTGGTCTTAAATTTTCTGTTCCCAAGTTACTTGATGGAATGGCGTGCTTCTTCAGCTCCTCCTTCCTGGCCACCTGCCTTAGTCCACGGGAGCCACTAGAGCTAGGTACCATAGACTGAGACAAATTTATTTTCTCATGGTTCTGAAAGCTGGAAAGTCAGAAGTCGGGCAGTCTGAAAGTTTGGTGTCTGCTTTTAAGGCGGTGCCTTGTGACTGTGTCCTCTAGAGGGAAGGTTCTATATCCTCAGAGGTGGTGAGACCAAACGTGGCGCCTTTGAACCCATCTATAAGCGTCCTCGCATAATTCCATGACGTAATTACCTGCTAATGGCCCCACATTGTCTTAGTACAACTGCACTGGCATTTAAGTTTCAGGATATGAATCTACAGATGACACACGGAGCCATGGCACTGCTGTTCATTCTCCTTGTCGCAGGAATCGTTGCTGACAGCTCTTCTGCTCCTGTGCCACACATGCACACACACACACACACCCATCCCTAGGGCTTTGTGCTGAGCACCACAGAAAGGGAAGATCTGGGGTCACACTTGCTTCTCTCTTCTGCAGAGTGGCCTAGAGCCAGTACGTTGCAGGAGACTAGGGTCTTATCTGCTTAGGAATCACGAGAACTGAATGCTTTTGAGGTACTGGCCTTAAAAATCATCAGGCCTAGGAAAAGAACAAACCCCAAACCGTCATTAAAGGAACATGGTGTGGCTACTTCTCTCTACTGAAAGAATGTTCCCAGAACTTCAAAGGAAAGGGAAAGGTGAGAAAATGCAAGCTGTGAGCCAGGCCGGTCATGTAGGCCTGTGATCTCATCATCCTGGGAGTGAGGCAGCAGTATCGCAAGTTCAAGTCCAACCTGGGCAACTTAGCGATTTAACAAGACTTTCTCAGATAACCAATACAAAAGCATCACAGATGTAGGTCAGTATGAAGACCCCAAGCATAGCCCCCAGTATCATCAAAAAAATAAAAAGAAAAAAAAAGAGAAAGAAAATACCAGCTGTGTATTTTTCAGCTCTCTTGGTTATGGACTTCATATAAGTAGATAAAGAAAATAGCAGATATTTATATTGAACAGGTATGTGCTTGTATCATATTAATAGTGCACATGTTTTGTGGAACATGGACGTCACTGTGGGGTAGGTAGCAGCCTGGAGGTATGACCCTTCCTTCACCCAGTACTGAATGATGCAGTTGTTCATCGTGTCCTGAACAAAATCTGCTCTGTGACAGATGTTTGGAATTGGTAATAAAGACACGTGGCTAATCGCTAACCAATTAATTAAACATCATCTCTCCTTTCTGTTGAGGCAGACAGTGTATCAGCTTTTAGAATGATTCAAAAAAAACACACTCCCTTTCCTCCAGAATTGCATGTCACCCCAAAAATGTACTCAAAGTCCAGTTTGGTGGGTGAATGCCTCAGTGTACATGGCAACACAGTCTCTGGAGCTTTGGTGGAATTCTTCTTGCACAGGAGACTTGGAGCTGTGAGAAATCCGGGACCCTGTAAAGTGAGCCCAGTTGCTGTCTGCCCTCTGCCTCCCGCCCTGCCACATCCACATGTGACGGTCACCTCTGCAGATGCAGGCCTCTCTTTACCATCACCTTAAGAGTGCAGGTGCATACCCAGGCTTTGTCGGGGGAAATGTCCTTCTTATCCTGTGACAGGTTCTGGGAACAGTATTCTGTGGAGGCATATTAATGCATGACTTTTACCTCCAGAAGGTGCTAGTGAATACCTATTTTTTTGGTGTTAAAGAAGGAGATTGGCTCATACCCTTTATCCAAACAAAAGAAGCTATTCCAGATCAGCAGCCAACTTTGTTCACATTCTGGAAATTTAAAAGTTATCCTATAGGAATCCTATACTTTCTAGAACCTCTTTATACAAGTGAGCAAAAAGAGGTCGTTTAGTGAAATTAAGCAGTATTTTTAAGTTTATACCCCAGACGTCCTGTATGAAACAATAGGAGCTCATTGAAAGTTTTGTCCTCTGTGTAATCGAGGTCTACAAATCACTAAATTTCCAGAAACTGAGTATTGAAGTCTACAACCTACAAATAGGAGACTTGACCACAATTTTTAAAACTTCTTTTGCTAAAGAATGTTTTTGTTCCTGTCCTTCCAACGTGTACAGTCGTCCTTGGTATCCAAGGGGGATTGATTGGTTCTGGAATCCCTATGGATACCAAATTCTGCAGAGGCTCAGGTCCTCCATCTAAAATGATACAGTATTTCCACATAACCTGTGCACACCTTCCTTTAAATCATCTCTAGATTATCACACTTGAAACCATGCCAGTGCCCTGCGATGCTATGTAATACCTTCCCATAGCTGTTATGTATATGCTTGCTTATTAAGTTCATATGTGATTTTCTTCTGAATATTCTTGATCTGTGGTTGGTTAAATCCATGCATGTGAGACCCATGATATGAAGGTTCCCCCCACCTCTCCATGTAGCAGTTCTGGCAATAAGTATTAACATTGTTAGCATTTATTAAAAGCTCATGAGGTCCCATGCATGAGGCATGGCGTTTTAACCTTAGTACAGCAGTTAAGACTGGAGACTCTGAGACCAGGCTGTCTTGGCTTACATCGTAGAGTACTGTTTTCAGCGAGGCTTGATTTTTCTTTCCAAACAAACAAACAAAAAAAAATCTTAGAATAAGGAAGTCACTGTAGTCTAGTTAAGAATCAGAGCCAGTGTCCCTGTCAAGGACATACATATATACTTCTTTAACTAAAGTAGTCAAGAATTTTTTTAACAATGGTTCACTACATCTTATTCTTTCCCGCTAATACCCATTAGAAGAGGAAGCCCAGTTCTCAGTAGGGCTGGAATACCAGGAGCATTCTCGGCCTTGCTTGCACCAGCAGCCCCACCGTTGGGTTGGTGGAACAGGCGGGAACCGCCTCCTGCAGTTGCTAGCGCTCCTTCCTTCCTTTGGCCTGGCTTTTCTTCTCCCTTGTCTCAGGGACAGTCACACCTCATGTGACACAATTAGCAGCGTCCTCAAAAGTTGCTTAGAAATCATTTTTAAATGAATTATTCCTAACCTGGGAAAATCCACAGTCTAAGGAATATTAATGCTACATCTTTGGTCAAGTCACAACATTTTGGTAACATGATTTATTACAGACACCCCTAATTGAACTTTCCCTGAAATCTGAAATATTCCAGGGGCCTGTGGCCAAATGTTTTCTTTTCTCTACTGAAAGCATGTGTCCTCGTACCTAAAAGAAAATGCTGTGTTTAGTATTTAGAAAACCTGTGATATTAAGTAATATCTTAGAAAGAATCCGTCTAATATTTATGGTAAAAACATTCTGTTCATGCTCCTGAAAATGTCAGTGATGAATTACGGTTGCCATGTAACCAGCCCCTACTAGAGATTTAGATTGTCACATATTATTTTGACCTGTGTAACATGCATTAAAGTCAGTGGAAATTATGATGCTGAAGTCCACGGGCAGGTCTGTGAAAACATAGCTCTTTGGGAACATCAGTTAAGGTGATCAACAAAACACTGGATTAGCTTCTAACCGTTACAAGAACTGACCATGGTAAAATTAATGAAGACAGCATGAATATCCTAGAGACCAAAAGCGAACTACTGTCTCTAAGACCTCAGTCCAGAAAGGCAAACCACAAACAGCATTCTCAAGTGCTTCTCGGTGACAAGCTGACTTCTATGCTGGCTGTAAACAAATTACATAAATTTTGTAACAGTGAACAGGCATCAGAACAGCAACCAGCAAAATGGGCCTCCTAAGGAGGCTCTTAACTCTTATTTGTGAGTTAAGGAAAAAATCTAGTAAGACCATGAAAAAAAATCAAAAACAGTAAACTGGAATAATTTGAATGCTCAAATTGAGGTCATTTTTATTCTAATTAAGGTTTGAAAGGGAAGAAAAACCTGTTTCTCCGTGCTGTTTTTTAGGAAAATAACAAGCCTGAGACAGGGACCATCTGTCACACTGACCATATAACAAGATGTTAGATTTATTCAGACATAATGATGTGGTGTGCAGCATCAGATGTGAAGTCTGGGCATTCAGATCCACCGTGATCTCGCGTTGTTTAACTGTCTGCTGTAGACTGTACTGTGGCTGCCAGCGTGTGGCAATGCAATGCACACATTCCTAAAAGCAACTGATTGAAGAGCGCACATGTCAGCACACCTGCTTATTGGTGGGTCTCCTCTTGAAACTCAGAGACCTGAGGAAGTCCAGCCCTGGTTAGGTGTTGCTTTGTTCTGTTTATATGTGCAAGAAAAAAAAAGAGCCAGATTCTGTGAGATCCATTGGATTTAACTCTTTGCAGTTGCTACTGGATGCTTAATTACCCCTCACATGACTGTGGATCTATGCACACCATATGAAAACGTCTTCAAAAGAAATGGGCCCTGCTAGTGAGAAGAGAGGCCCAGACCACAGCAGTGAGAGCTGCCTGGGGTGTTTAATTCAAGGGCTAATATGAAATGTTTAAAGTTTTCTTTTTTGTAGACCCCTCCTAGACAACGTGATGTCTGATGTACCTCAAAGGTGTTGGGTTGAGGTACTGTTTAATGCAGTGTTAGTAAGAGACCATGCATAAAAAATGCCATTGTATTTTTTCACAAGTTCCCATAGGTGGGAGAGTTGGAGACCTCTTGTGCTTTGGCATTTAAAAAATCAACCAATGTGAATAGGAGTGCATTTATTAACTGTGAATTTTTGGAGAAAGAAAGGAATGATAAAGGGATTTCCATTTTCCCCTCCCCTTAAGGGCACCTACACTACCCCAGACAAGTCTTTGATGGAACTGTTTCATGGTGACCTTTAGAAATCATGGTTTATTAAAGAATTTTTACCCTTCCTACTTTCAGAAAGCCTGAGTGCAGCTTACAATAAAGGCACAGATACAGTCAGACCTAAAAAAACCTATCAAGACACAGAAAGATAAAAGGCAAGTTGTGAAAAGAGGAGAAAAGAGACATTTTGTATATTTTGAAAGAAGAATGAAATGTCTGAACTCTAAGAGAAGTTCTGTAATTAAATATAGTTTTCAGTTTCATTTGTCATAAGTACAATGATGGATTGAAGATACTCGTGTTTTCTGGTTTTGATTTTCAAAATATTTTGATAGTGACAAAATTCATATAAGCAGAAGTCAGCTGCCCTGACTCACTTTAAGTGTGTAAGTGGGCCGTATTCTCCACAATTGCATTGTTGTACACCCGGTGGCTGGGACTTTCTCATCTTGTAAAACTGAAGCTCCCTAATCCACAATCTCCCTTCTTACCTTCTCCCGGCCTCCTGTAATCAGCATTCTACTGACTATGAATTTGGTGACTCTAGATAACCACATATAAATGAAATCATGCACTGTTTGTAATTTTTATGATCTGCTTACTTGACTTGGCACACATCATGAACGTCTATTCATGTGACCGCATGGTATTGGAATTTCCTTCCTTTTGAAAGCTGAATAGTACTCCGTTGTGTATTTAGGCCGCATTTTTTGTTAGCCATGTATTTTGATTGAGTATTGATTTCCCCTTTTGACTACTGTGAATCCTGCTGCCACATGGAGCACATACACATCTTTTCAATTTAAGTTTTTAATTCTCAAAGAACTGAGAGAGATGAGGAGATTCTTAAAGTAAAAGTAAGCATTAAGCTATTTCCAGGCCCAAAGTTCAAGAGCAGTGTATCCCGTGAGACTTTCTATACAGGTGGTGATTCATGAAAAATCTTTAGCAGCTATTGTGCAAAGACACAGCGGTCTCCCTGAGGGTGCTGTTTCTTGGTGCCGAGTTCAGAAAGTATAGGGTTAAATAGCATCACCTCAGGGTCCTTCCCATGTGACTTCCTAGTGATCTGACTGAATGCTGAAGGTCATTCACATGAGCTCAGTAAGGAATAAAGGGTCATGGAAGCCCCACCTCCACCTCCACGCAAAAACAGCTAAGCCCATGACAAGACCCATGCGAACAAACTTGGAAGGAAGGTTTCTGATGAGACCCCAGAACAGGCAGGTGAGAAGTTCAAACTGTCCTGCGAGATTGCAGACTGGCAGAGGAAAGAGCCCCATTGGCGTCTCAGTGTAGGTGGTTGCCACAGCCAGCAGCCACCTGGGGCACTTAGGCTACAACTTAGAGCCCCCACGTGGGGTTCAGCAGATCTCAGTGGCTGGGGGTGTCTTGTCATTGGTGATTAGGCAGTACCTGCTTGTGTAAGAATGGAGCATAAATGTGGTCGTAGGACTGCAATTCCAGGGCGGCGCCCTTCCGCTGCTCTCTGACAGGCCTCCAGTGACTAAATGACTACGCTTTTTGGACCGTTTTTATTGTATTAGTGTAAGCCAGAACCTGAATACCAAAACAAGATTGTTCCGTTGGCCAGTAAACTGAAGGAATTGTTCTCACAGTGTAAAACAGGCCACCACCACACGCGCACCATAACATGAGTCCTGTGGATAAGGAGTTGTGCAGATTGTTTCCACGCTAAGTTAAAAACAGGCAGCCGGCATACCAATCTTTTAAATTGTGAGTGTCCTACACGCTGTGATTTTAATCAGGCCTGTCTAGTTCCTGCTACCCTTATGTGAATACACTCCATTTCTAAACCCCACTTTCAAGAGCAAGGGCAAAAATATTTTCTAACTCTACTCAGAGGATGCTGAATATTCCATATAGAGTATTTTACTCCAAGTGGAATCAGGTTTGGAAAAGTGAGATTATTTTAATATTTTAAAACTATTTACAAATGATTTTTTATGCCTTTAGTAAAATGGACACTCTGAGACCAGATGAAACTGTACCGACGAATAAAAATCGGTTTCCTCATTTGAGAAATTTTCAAGCTTGCAAAGCTGTTGGAAGTATTTATTTAAAAATATTTTAGAAGCGTTGTTTTCATAAATTTTTCACCCAGCCTTCTTAGAACTGAAACTGGATCTCCATGCCCATTTTGGTGACTGTGTTTATTTATAAATTAGTGTTTGTCCTGTTACTACAAATGCAATGTTTAGAAATGGGTAGTACAGAGACTTGCAGCTGTAGCCTAGCAGCTGATGGTCCCCTTCACACAGGCCGTTTCCTACCTCAACAACCTCTTACTGCTTTTATTTTAACCCAGTGTTTAAGGACGACCTTTGGTCATGCGTTTACTTTTATTTCTTTAGAAACATTAGGAAAACTGGCTTCGTATTCTCCAAGTAGTTAAGTGAATATTTATATTTACCTGCCGAAAGGAGGTTAAATTATAAAATGGGTAAAAACAGGTAGCAGAGTGTCTTTCTGTAGAGTGATAACACCAAGCCCAGGAGCGTGCCAGAAAAATTGTCCTTGGTTCCACTCCTGTGGATGTACATTTCTGTACAGTTAATGTAATTGGACAAAAATGATGAGATGTGAAATGTGTTCCCAACACGGCCTATTTTCGTGAAATTTCAAGCTATATTGAGTACACAGTACTCCTCGTTTAGAAGACTCAATTTCATACCGTGGAAACAGAAGTGGAATTTTAAAACACAAAATCTTACCACACAATGGGAAGCAAAGGATAAACAAACAAGCGAGAAACACAGCGGGGGGTGGGGGGGTGTGGAGGATCTCCCTGCAGCTGGAGCGCTGCAGAGGAGAGCTGGGTGCTCTTCCATGGGCAGCCACTTAGAGAGAAAGGCCTGAGCTTTAAATCAAAATAGCTGGGTCTGGATCCCAGCTTCCTCGCGTGTAGAATTCCCCATTACAAGCAGGCATGAGGACAGCCTGGTATACTTGGGCAACCCCGAAGTGACAGCCGTGGAGGCTTGGGTGGGGAGTGGGCAGAGGAGGTGACTCAGGCAATAAAGACAAATTGTTGTTCACAGGTAAGTGGGGACAGCTTGGTGTCACACAGGAAGGGTCTAATCTGGCTTTGGGTAGACTCTGAGTCTCTAACCTTTGACTTGTAAGTGGATGTTTGGTTAACACATCTCAGTAACAGAAACACCTTGTGGGCGGGTACTTGGTTCTCCTGTTATCCCCAAGGAGAATCAGCTCCACCTTCAGAATATCTGCCTTATCTCTGGTTTTTCCCTTGGCTTACCAGCCTACATACAGAAATAATAAGAAAAAGTATTATTTTCTTGAAAAGTCATTTTAAGCATGTAATGCTTTTCTGTGCTTGTTTCAACCAAATTGGTCATTAATCTCTCAAGGGATAGTCCCTTTATTAGGTTTAAAAAAATCACTAACACTTGTGCAGTGTGGTACTTTATAATTTAAGAACTTCCATATTGTTAAATCCTCTATCTCTGCAAGATTGGAATTATTAGTAGCATTCACTTTTATCTATGATAAACCTGAGTCTCAGAAGTTGCACACTGGCGGGCGGAGGGCCATGCTGTGGCCCTGCACAGGTAGAGCCTGAAATCAAACACAGGAGTCCGCCTGTAGGCTGCACTGCTGACGGCCTGCCATGCTGTGCTCCGTGCACACCCTGTGTGGCCAGTCTGCTTTATCCTCCTTTATAATTTAAATTAATCAACCCATGTCTGTATCTGTCTGCCCGCACACGTCCCCCCTTCCCCTTCCCTTCTTCATCTCTTTCTCTCTTCTCTCTCTCTCTCTCTCTTCCCTCTCCCCCCACCTCCTTGAAGATCTCACAGGTGCCATATCTAATTGTGTGGCCCCTTGATGATTTTCCCTTCACTAAGGGAGCTGTGTTACCTTCGCCTAACCATCACCATCCCGTGCAGCTGTATGCACCTTCAGCTCATTTCCTTGCCAGCACTTCGCTCCTTTTTCTTCCCTCTCACATTCTTTCATGAACTAATTATTGAGTAAAAATCAACACTTAACACCTGCCTATCATTTTCTTTTTGACATTCAGAATGGTTAATTGGACACGGATTCTGCCTTTCAGAAGCTTGTGGTTTACAATCAGAATGG